>CP139508.1:359286621-359474771 GCA_021014915.2 Artemisia tridentata subsp. tridentata | reverse complement strand
CATTTGGGTGGCTTGACCACCAACTTGTCCCCCCTCCTAGCCCCAATCGGCCCAACCATTAAAACCTAGCCAAATGATAATTTTTGACTAACTATTCTAACTTTAAAAACCCTTTAGTATATATAGGTAAATGTATGCATTAAGTAACTAGTTCAAGGAGAAAAAAAACATATCACTTACTCATTCACTTATACAAGTCGACACACTTAAGGGAGCAAGGGAAGAAAAGAATTTGTTGGTTAAGTTCAAGTATTATTAGGATATTCTAGTAAGGGTTTTGGAAACACTAATCTTGGGTTAATCAAGGATATTGCCTTCTCATCACATTAATCTTCCTAAGTAAGTAAACTTTATATTGATAAGTTTCATACTCTTCATATCATGATGCTAGTTCAAGTTACATATACTTATTTATAACTTTGTACATGTTAATAAAACCTTGTAACCACAATAATCTTTTAACTAATGGCTATATTTTAAACAAATTTTTATCATGAGTAAACTAGTTGATTATAAATTTCAGCAAGAAAGTGAAGATAAAAACACCATATATATATAAACTAGTAAACTTGTGATCTTAACCATTCTTGATGATCATTTACATTTATGAGAGATGGAACTTTTCATATTGCTAAGTTTATTGTTAGATCACTATTGACATGTTGAGAAAATTTGTGGAAGAGCTAGGATTAGTTTTGGGGTTGTTGTTAAGCGGTTTTGGATAACTAGAAAGCTAGGAAACGTGTTTTGACGCTTTTAGAAGAGAGGCTGTCCCACTCAACCTTCCACAGAAAACTCAGTAGCTTGGTGACAAGTTTAGGCTAGAAATAACGAAAACATACTTTATAACGAAAACGTGGCCGCTTGAATGAGTTAAAACGGACTTATAACGAAGAAGATATGTTAGTTTTAAGTTATGCGACGGAAATGAATTTTCTGAAAAATATAGATGCTGTTGGGAATTTTTAAGTGGTAAAAATTGATGTTAAAAGTTAACTTGACCAGCCGAGACACTAAAAACATGTTAGTATACTTAAACACGAACCCGATGATATATAAAACTTAAGAATCGGAGCTAAGACGAGAAAGTTATGGCCTAGTGAAGTTACGGCGGAATATAAACTTTTGACAGCTTTTATTTTGCTATTAGAAGCTGTTAGAAATATTTAATGTGGATTTTGGACACTTTAGAGTCGGTTTTAGCTAAAATGACGTAAACAAAAATGGTAGAACGTTATGTATACTTGTTAGGCGCGCTAGAGGTTTTCAAGAATACTATTAACAAGACGACTATAGTCTAATCACGAGATTAACTAATTACGTTTTCTAAAAAGGGATACTTTGCTAAATAAAAGGGCACATTGACGCAACTATATTTTTGTCGATAAATATTGCAGCAAACATGTACAAGTGATAAAATAGCGTATGAACTTGCATGCACGACCTTGTTTTCGAACATAAGACATATGAATTATTTAGGTTGAGGTTAGAGTTATCGGACCTTATTCACCGTTTACCAAATTACCAACCGAGATTTGCTTTATTGAGGTGAGTTTCATAGCCCCGATTTTTACATTATTTATACATGATTTCTAAACCCTCGGGGTGGGAATACATTGCTTATTTTTCGGACACAAGTATTAAAACTGTTACTTTGCCTAAGTTACCGCATTGCCATTAAAGTTCCCTTGAATCATGAACCTACTTGTAACCGCGGATGTTATGAATAGATCTATTTGGGTTGACACCCCCGTCCGAGTTGGTCGCGCCAACCTGTCAAACGGACGCATATCATTCGGATTATTTCCGAGTGTCTAGCAAACACTTATTTGGGGCATTTATTATTATGCTTGATTGCATACCATTTCATCGAGCTTCGGGGTCATGAGCTAAGGGCACTATATATTATTTTTGGCTATGACGTTATATTTATTGTGATTGTCATGCTATTGAAATCTTGTGGTCCACACTTTACTTGTTTACTTAAACCTATGAACTCACCAACAATTATGTTGACATTTTTAGCGTGTATTCTCAGGTAACTAGAAGATACTAATCACTTATGTATGGAGCATACTAGAGTCATATTTTGGAACGCACATTATGATGAATATTTCTTTGCAACCCTTAGCATTTGGTTATGTATTAAAAACTTACGTTTGATGGTGAACTCTTATTTTAATGTTTTGTAAAACGATTATATTAAATCAAACGCTTGTTTTAAAATGACTCACTTAAAGGTCATTCTTTATTGCCTTGCACTTTGTTATCCATGAACATCACGCCCCCGGAATTCCATTCCGCTGCAATCCAGATTTTGGGGGTGTTACAGATTGGTACCAGAGCCAAGGTTATAGAGAACTAGGATGCATCATTGACCCTATACTATAACCACTAGGTCACGACACTTCACAACATCATGATGTGCATACGATTACGATACATGTTTTTATTTACTTATTTTATATGAGTTACTTATACTTATATATATATTTATATTGACCTGGTTTACAGCGATATGTCTTCACCTACTCATCCCATTATCCTTGACTCGGATTCAGACATGGAGGATTCATCATCATCCACTGTTCCGATCCTACCAGCCATTCCAGTTTCTACACCCTCTGGTGATGCCTCTGCGGAGACTGAGCCATTTGAGGACGCTCAGACCATATCTACACCACCTGTACCATCACCACCAGTTTCACCTCCAGTACGCCGTGCTAGGCGTATTCCTGTAGTACAGCCGGATCAGATACCCATTGGTCGCCGCTATCGGCTATACGAGACTGGCCCTATCATGCTCCGTACCACTAGGAAAAGGGTAAGACCTAAAATCCGAAAATGTGTAAAAAGACCAAAATGCCCCTACAATCTTGAATTTGATTAACAAACTTATAAAGTACCAAAATGAATCCCAAAAAAATTTAAGTAACAAGCGATGCATGAAATGAAATAATTTCTTCATGTTCAAAAATCTTTGGCTCTCATAACTACATGTACAAAATACCCTAATACAAGTCTATTTAAATTAATTTTATTTAATTACATTTAAAACATTATAACTACAATTTAATAGCAATTTAAATATCAAATCAAAGCCCATAATTTTTGGTCAATGAAGGACCGACTTTTAGGCCCATAACCCCCCCCCCATGGTCGGTATTTCTTTTATTAGGTCAATTCCATTTGATTGTTATCCTAAAAACCCTAGCCGCTTATTCCTAAACACACAAATAATTCCACCATTCGATCATACGAATTTTTGGAGCTTGAATGGTAATTTTCTGGTGTTCATTAGCATCCAAGGAAGGCTAGAAAATTTCGTTTAGGGCTGTGCTTTGCCTGGTTCGATCGTGGCATCATTTTCTTGTCGCTAAATCCCATTCGATAGGTAATTCGTCCATAATTAATCCGATCATCCTAAAATTTGTTTACCATTTTTCTTATCTTCCTTATATTGGTTATAACCTGGGAAAAATATCTACAAGGTTTGTAGATCGCTCGTTTGGTCGTGGTGAATTCTTTCTTGTCGAGCAATACATCCGAGAGGCAAAAATTCGTGCAACCTTTACCACACGTTCTAAAATCGACCTGGTAATTTTCTCATGTTCTATACATCACATAAGTCTCATATAAAATATAAAAGTCGACCCATGCATGTTATATAAATCGGTTGGGATTTAATGAATTCGGAAACCCTAAAATCGAAATAAATCTCTAACACATCTATACGAATTTTCCGGACATGTTTTATATTTTTCGTGGCCTCTATATTCATCATATAACATCACAAAAATAGAGGTTCGAATTATTGAGGCTCGAGATTATCATTGTCGAATTTTCTTGTAATCGGATCTAATGGAAATAAAAGAATAAAATTATGAAAACCCTAGAACCCTTCGAATTAGGGTTTGTGTATATTGGATCTGCAGTTTTAAGGCATAATAATGATGTGTAAATGATTACTAAATGATGTGGATAATTAGGGTTTTGATTTTAATAATAAAAAGGATTATCGATTTATAATTATTAAGTTAAGGGTGCGTTGTGTAATTTTGCAAACTATGGGGATATTTTTTGTAAGGTGTTATAAACCTGTGGAAAATGTATAAAATATGCTTGAAGGGCCATTTGTGTTAATTTGATAATTATGGGGATTAATTAGTAAATATTTATATGTGAAAATAACCGAATGGAAATAAATAAAATATAGGGACCAAAAATGTAAATTCTGGAAAGTTAGGTGTGATTCGAACATTAAAATGTAATAAGGGTGAAAGGTGTAAATTTTGGATAATTAAGGGTTCGAATATGGATATATGTAAATATGTAGTTTCGAATTGGACTTTAATTAATTAAGGGACTAAAAGTGTAATTAACGGAAAGTTAAGGGTGTTTTCGTACATATTATTAAATGAGGAGCATAATGTAATTAAATAAACTTTGGGGTTTAAAGTGTAAATTATAAAACTAAAGTGTATGAAATGTAAAAATGGGAAATCCTTAAGGGTTTAATTCGTTAACTTGATTACTTGAGGGTTTGTACGAATTATTTAAAGTATTTTCATTCTTAACCTTTGACTTTGAGATAATTACGGTAATAACCCTATACTTTGAAAAGTGATCATTATAAACCCTAAACTTGTGAAACTTGCTAAAATACACTTTGTATCCATAATACGTTATTTGGGGCTTAATCTAAGAATGGAAACTTACTAAAAAGGGAAAGTTACTTAAAACGGAAAGGCGGTTAATTAAGAATGATTTGTAATCCCCTTCTACTCCTTTAGGTGTGAAGAAGGAGAGACTCTGAGCTGTTCCCATATTCTGTGCTTTGTTTCTGTTTGTGCTTTCGTCATAAGGTACAGATACTCTGCCCTTTTTCAGTAAGGGTTCTTATGTTCTATACATTGATTTTGAGTTATGATTCAGTTAAGATTTCCCAAGCCATTGCTATGTTCCCTTGAGTGAACCTTTGATATTACTTTTGATATGACTTTGAGATACACCTTTTGATATATGACCCTTTTGCTATGACTTTGAGACCTGACTCTTAGTTTGATACCCGAGCCATTTTCTGTTTTTCCTAGCCAGGAAGGTAACCTGGCCATGTCTGTGATGCACCACTGGCATGACTCCCGTGTGGGGGAGTGATTTCTCACACCGTCCCTTTATATTATCTGCCATGGCTACTTGACTTTGAGATTGACTTTGAGTTTTGGGGCGTATGGATTGCAATCCTAGATTTGTTTGTTTAGTGGATTTAACTATGACTTTGAGTATGACTTTGAGGTGACTGGTGCTTGTGTGCAATACACGCCTTTCACATTTAGCTGGAGCTAGCTACTCCACTATTATGATACATGAGGACACCCCTCATATTATCTGGTTGCCTGAGAGGTATCCCCTCTGATTGTGAGACTATGACTTTGAGATGTTGACTTTGAGACTTGACTTTGAGTTTTGGGCTCGTGGTAGATGACTATCCTATATTTCCTTACTATTCATTTGCTTTGATTTTACCTTATGATATTTCCCAGTGCTTCTCTATATTTCTGTTTCGTATTCTTTGCTTTATATTTGTATATGTTCACTGAGCTTTGTAAGCTCAGCCGCATTTCTTTTCCTGCGGCAGGTATCTAGCTGGGAGTTGGATTTATGCTTGGGATGAGAGTTAGTTGGAGCTAGTACCTTAGATGACTACCTTATGTTGAGACTTTTGTCTTTTGAACTCTATTTCCTTGTTCATGGATGTTGGATTATTTTCTCTTTCATTTGAGACTTATGTATTATGAATTCCAGTCGTGTTGACTTGGTTTATTTAATGATTATGTTTTATGGCTTCCGCTGTGTATATGTATGTATGCTTTGATTTGTCACCATAATGTGATGCTTCTACCCTTGGCGGGTTGGGGTGTTACAATTATGGTATCAGAGCCCAGGCTGCGACCTGTCGTACATAAGCTTTGGCCTGTGAAACATGTGGACCATAGGATTTGACCCTTAAGTTTTAAGATTTGACTGGTGAGGTTTTGGGTAGTCATAGGTTTCTGCTTCGTCTTCCATTTCGTGCTTATTTCCCTTATGTTTTTGCTAATTCTTTTCGTGATCATTCAGATGGTGAACACGCGCTTTAACGAGTATGATGCTCCCAATTTCGAGGCCATGATTGCTGAGGCTTTGAAAATGTCCTCCCTAACCTTTCTGCTCAGGTGGTGACCGAGGTTACCAACAACATCCGCAATGGTGTTGGCTCTTCTGGTAGTGGTGGTGCTCCACCTGTTGTTAACCCACCTGTTGGCATTCATGTGTGGATCGAGAGGTTCAACAAGCTTAAGCCTCTCTCTTTCAGGTCCGCTGCTACTCCCCATGAAGCAGAGGACTGGATCACGCATATCGAGAAGTTGTTTCGGGTTCTGGGATGTGCTGACGAGTTCAAAACTCGGTTGGCCACATTCAAATTTGAAGGTGATGCCCAAAATTGGTGGACTGCTCTTGTTCAGGCGAAAGGGGATGATTTTGCTGAGACTTGTTCGTGGGCGGATTTCATCGAGGTGTTTTATAGACAGTATATTCCAATGTCGGAGCAGCAAAAGTATGAAAGGGAATACGGGTCGATTCGTCAGGGAGATCAGGAGTCGTCAGGAGAGTTTATGCAGCGGTTTCTGCGTCTGGCCAGTTTTGTTGGGCCAGAGGTCACTGGAGATGCTATGCGACAGGCTCGTCATTTCAAATGGGCTTTAAAGAAGTGGGTGTTAGACCGGATTGTTAACACTCCGTTTGAGGATGTGGCTGGAGTTCAGGACGCCGCGCGTAACATCGAGTTGTTACATGCGGACAGGGTGTCTAATAAGCGTGATAGGGATGGTAACCGGGTAGATTTTCGGGGCCAATGTCGGCAGGACCTGAGGCAGGATTTTCTGGGTCGTCAGGACCATGGGCATGATCAGCGGGGTCGCTAGGACCGAGGTTATAATCATAGGCAGCAGGATTACAGGAACCAGGATCGGCGGGATTCTGGTAGGTTTGGTAGTGACCGTCAGGGTCATGGTGGTGGCAACCGGCGTAGGGATTCTCAGCAGTTTCAGCAGTCGGGATCGTCTGGTCAGAAGGGGTCTGTTGAGACTCTACCTCCTCCTCCTACATGCACTTCCTGTGGGAAGACTCATCCAGGTCCTTGTCATAGAGCTTCGGGTGGTTGTTTCTGGTGTGGATCTTCTCAGCACAGGATCAAGGACTGCCCTAAGAAGAACTCTGGTGAACCAAAAGTCGCGGCTAGGGCAGCTCCTACTTCAGGCCGGGTTTATTCTTTGACTCGTGATCAGGAAGCTAGCACTTCAGGTACTATTACGGGCTTTCTTTATATTGGGGATCGTATTGTCTTTGCTTTATTTGACACCGGTGCTACGCATTCCATAATATCGACTTCACTTGCAAATAAAATAAACATAACCCCAACTCAATTAATGAATCGTATATCCATTGCTACCCCGATGAAAACTCATGTGATTATTGATGTTGAGTATGTTAATTGCCCTCTTCGTTTTGATGATTGTGTTCATCCCGCAAATCTTCTTCCCATTGATATGGTCGATTTTGATGTTATTCTGGGCATGGACTGGTTAGCTGCTCATAAGGCGACCATTGATTGTTATGCTCGTAAGGTGATCTTTGGTGATCTTCATCATCCTGATTATGTTTATTCTGGTTCCCAACCTCTGAAATCTATAAAAATTATTTCGGCTATGAAAACCCGGACATTGATTTCGCATGGCTGTCTTGGTTTCCTTGCTTCTATTAAGGATACCTCTGTTGATGTTCCGAGCATTGATAGTATTCGCGTTGTGCGAGATTTTGCTGATGTGTTTCCGGATGAACTTCCTGGCATTCCTCCTGCTAGGGAAGTCGAGTTTAGTATTGATCTGATTCCGGGTGCTGAACCCATATCTAAAGCTCCATATCGTATGGCACCGATTGAATTAAAAGAATTGAAGGAGCAATTGCAGGAACTGTTGGAAAACGGTTTCATTCGTCCGAGTGTATCTCCCTGGGGTGCTCCTGTGTTGTTTGTAAAGAAGAAGGACGGGAGTATGCGTCTTTGTATTGATTATCGGGAGCTTAACAGCATTACGATTCGTAACCGCTATCCTCTCCCGCGCATTGATGATTTATTCGACCAGTTGCAAGAGCCGAGGCATTTCTCTAAAATCGATCTGAGGTCTGGTTATCACCAGCTTAGGGTGAGGGAGCAGGATGTTCCCAAAACGGCCTTTTGAACTCGGTATGGTCATTATGAATTTTTGGTTATGCCTTTCGGTTTGACCAATGCTCCTGCTGTGTTTATGGACCTTATGAACCGGGTATTCCATGAATTTCTCGATAAGTTCGTCATTGTCTTCATTGATGATATTCTTGTGTATTCTAAATCCGAGGCGGAGCACGAGCAGCACCTTAGTTTTGTTCTGGAGATTCTTCGACAGCAGAGATTGTATGCGAAGTTTTCGAAGTGCGAGTTTTGGTTGGATCGAGTAGCTTTCTTGGGTCACATTGTTTCTGCAGACGGTATCACTATGGATCCAGAGAAGGTTGAGGCTATCACAAAATGGCCAAGACCTACAAATGTGACGGAAGTGAGAAGTTTTCTGGGTCTCGCTGGGTATTATAGGAGATTTGTTGAGGGCTTTTCGCGTCTCGCTTTGCCTTTGACGCAGTTGATGAGGAAAGGGGAGAAGTTTATTTGGACTGATGAGCGGGAGAGTAGTTTTGAGGACTTGAAGAAGCGTTTAGTGTCTGCACCTATTTTGACTCTTCCATCGGGTTCCGGCGGTTTTCAGATATATAGCGATGCATCGAAGAAGGGTTTGGGATGTGTTTTGATGCAGCATGGGAAGGTGATCGCCTATGCTTCGAGGCAGCTGAAGCCTTACGAGGTGAACTATCCGACGCATGATCTAGAGTTAGCAGCTGTGGTTTTCGCGCTAAAGATTTGGCGCCATTATTTGTATGGAGAGTCTTGTGACATTTTCACTGATCACAAGAGTCTTAAATACATTTTCACCCCGAAAGAGTTGAACATGAGACAGAGGCGGTGGTTGGAGCTTCTGAAGGATTATGATGCTAATATCCAGTATCATCCCGGTAAAGCCAATGTAGTCGCGGATGCTCTTAGTAGGAAGTCCGGTATGATTGCGAGTTTGGAGTTTGAGCCTCGCGTTTTGCATGATTTAGAGCTTCTTGATGTGGAGTTTTGTGTTCGAGGTCATGGCGGTTATTGGGCTAGCCTTACGGTTGAGTCCAATCTTATCTTGCGAGTTAAGGAAGCTCAGAAAGAGGATGGTGAGCTGTGGTCTATAGTTCAGAATGTTGAGGAAGGCAAGAAGTCAGAGTTCAGAGTTGATGATTTCGGTGTAGTTTGGTTTGAGGATCGTCTTTGTGTTCCCAACGATCCGGAGCTTCGTGAGGCTATTCTATCGGAGGCTCATAGTTCCCCTTTTTCTATACATCCTGGTTCTACAAAGATGTACCGGGACCTTAAGCAGAATTTCTGGTGGAGTGGCATGAAACATGATGTGGCTTCGTTTGTGTCTAAGTGTTTGACTTGCCAGCAAGTCAAGATCGAACATCAAAGGGCGAGTGGGTTATTGCAGCCATTGGAGATTCCGAAGTGGAAATGGGAGGAGATTTCTATGGATTTCGTTACAGGTTTACCTCTTACCCGTAGGAAGCATGATGCGATTTGGGTGGTCGTTGATCGACTAACCAAGTCTGCTCACTTCCTCCCTATTCGTGTGGACTACAGTGTTAGTAAGTTGGCGGACGTGTTTCAGCAGGAGATCGTTAGGCTTCATGGTATGCCTACGGCTATTATATCAGATAGGGATCCACGTTTTACATCTCGTTTCTGGAAGGGATTGCATAAGGCATGGGATACACGTCTTAAGTTCAGCACGGCTTTTCACCCTCAGACGGATGGTCAGTCGGAGAGGACCATCCAGACCTTAGAGGACATGTTGAGGGCATGTGCTTTAGAGTGGACTGGTAGCTGGGACGATTATTTGTGTTTGGTAGAGTTTGCATATAACAACAGCTGGCACGCGAGTATTCGTATGGCTCCTTTCGAGATGTTGTATGGTAGGAAGTGTAGGGCTCCAGTTTGTTGGAATGAGGTTGGTGAGCGCATTATTGAGGGTCCGGAGTTGGTTCAGATCGCTACCGAGAAAGTGGATGTTGCTAGGGAGAAGTTGAAGGAAGCTCGTGCGCGTCAGAAGAGCTATGCTGATAAGCATCGGCGTGACTTGGAGTTTCGTGTTGGTGATCGGGTATTCCTTAAAGTTTCGCCGTTTCGAGGGGTTAAACGTTTTGGGATTAAGGGCAAGCTCAGTCCTCGATTCATCGGACCGTTTGAGATTTTGGATCGCATCGGAGAGGTTTCGTATCGTTTGGCTCTTCCTCCGCAGTTATCACATGTTCACGACGTCTTTCATGTATCTCTTCTGAGGGGATACAATTATCATCCATTGCATGTGGTGTCTTATCCTTTTGATCGGATTCAGCCCGATATGTCTCTTCCGGAGGAGCCGGAAGCTATTCTTGATCGCCAGGAGCGAGTTATGAGACGTAAAGTCATTCCGTTCGTTAAGATTCTTTGGCGGAACCACCCAGAGCGGGAAGCTACCTGGGAGACCGAGGAGTCTATTCGAGCTAGCTATCCGCATTTTGTTTTCTGATATGGTATGTCTCTGTTTTGTTTCCGGTCCGTTTCATTATGATTCCTTGCAAATTTCGGGGACGAAATTTTTCTGTTAGAGGGGGAAGAAGTTGTAACACCCAAAATTCGTAAATGTGTAAAAAGACCAAAATGCCCCTACAATCTTGAATTTGATTAATAAACTTATAAAGTACCAAAATGAATCCCAAAAAAATTTAAGTAACAAGCTATGCATGAAATGAAATAATTTCTTCATGTTCAAAAATCTTTGGCTCTCATAACTACATGTACAAAATACCCTAATACAAGTTTATTTAAATTAATTTTATTTAATTACATTTAAAACATTATAACTACAATTTAATAGCAATTTAAATATCAAATCAAAGCCCATAATTTTTGGTCAATGAAGGACCGACTTTTAGGCCCATAATCCCCCCCCCATGGTCGGTATTTCTTTTATTAGGTCAATTCCATTTGATTGTTATCCTAAAAACCCTAGCCGCTTATTCCTAAACACACAAATAATTCCACCATTCGATCATACGAGTTTTTGGAGCTTGAATGGTAATTTTCTGGTGTTCATTAGCATCCAAGGAAGGCTAGAAAATTTCGTTTAGGGCTGTGCTTTGCCTGGTTCGATCGTGGCATCATTTTCTTGTCGCTAAATCCCATTCGATAGGTAATTCGTCCATAATTAATCCGATCATCCTAAAATTCGTTTACCATTTTTCTTATGTTCCTTATATTGGTTATAACCTGGGAAAAATATCTACAAGGTTTGTAGATCGCTCGTTTGGTCGTGGTGAATTCTTTCTTGTCGAGCAATACATCCGAGAGGCAAAAATTCGTGCAACCTTTACCACACGTTCTAAAATCGACCTGGTAATTTTCTCATGTTCTATACATCACATAAGTCTCATATAAAATATAAAAGTCGACCCATGCATGTTATATAAATCGGTTGGGATTTAATGAATTCGGAAACCCTAAAATCGAAAGAAATCTCTAACACATCTATACGAATTTTCTGGACATGTTTTATATTTTTCGTGGCCTCTATATTCATCATATAACATCACAAAAATAGAGGTTCGAATTATTGAGGCTCGAGATTATCATTGTCGAATTTTCTTGTAATCGGATCTAATGGAAATAAAAGAATAAAATTATGAAAACCCTAGAACCCTTCGAATTAGGGTTTGTGTATATTGGATCTGCAGTTTTAAGGCATAATAATGATGTGGAAATGATTACTAAATGATGTGGATAATTAGGGTTTTGATTTTAATAATAAAAAGGATTACCGATTTATAATTATTAAGTTAAGGGTGCGTTGTGTAATTTTGCAAACTATGGGGATATTTTTTGTAAGGTGTTATAAACCTGTGGGAAAATGTATAAAATATGCTTGAAGGGCCATTTGTGTTAATTTGATAATTATGGGGATTAATTAGTAAATATTTATAATTGAAAATAACCGAATGGAAATAAATAAAATATAGGGACCAAAAATGTAAATTCTGGAAAGTTAGGTGTGATTCGAACATTAAAATGTAATAAGGGTGAAATGTGTAATTTTGGATAATTAAGGGTTCGAATATGGATATATGTAAATATGTAGTTTCGAATTGGACTTTAATTAATTAAGGGGACTAAAGGTGTAATTAACGGAAAGTTAAGGGTGTTTTCGTACATATTATTAAATGAGGAGCATAATGTAATTAAATAAACTTTGGGGTTTAAAGTGTAAATTATAAAACTAAAGTGTATGAAATGTAAAAATGGGAAATCCTTAAGGGTTTAATTCGTTAACTTGATTACTTGAGGGTTTGTACGAATTATTTAAAGTATTTTCATTCTTAACCTTTGACTTTGAGATAATTACGGTAATAACCCTATACTTTGAAAAGTGATCATTATAAACCCTAAACTTGTGAAACTTGCTAAAATACACTTTGTATCCATAATACGTTATTTGGGGCTTAATCTAAGAATGGAAACTTACTAAAAAGGGAAAGTTACTTAAAACGGAAAGGCGGTTAATTAAGAATGATTTGTAATCCCCTTCTACTCCTTTAGGTGTGAAGAAGGAGAGACTCTGAGCTGTTCCCATATTCTGTGCTTTGTTTCTGTTTGTGCTTTCGTCATAAGGTACAGATACTCTGCCCTTTTTCAGTAAGGGTTCTTATATTCTATACATTGATTTTGAGTTATGATTCAGTTAAGATTTCCCAAGCCATTGCTATGTTCCCTTGAGTGAACCTTTGATATTACTTTTGATATGACTTTGAGATACACCTTTTGATATATGACCCTTTTGCTATGACTTTGAGACCTGACTCTTAGTTTGATACCCGAGCCATTTTCTGTTTTTCCTAGCCAGGAAGGTAACCTGGCCATGTCTGTGATGCACCACTGGCATGACTCCCGTGTGGGGGAGTGATTTCTCACACCGTCCCTTTATATTATCTGCCATGGCTACTTGACTTTGAGATTGACTTTGAGTTTTGGGGCGTATGGATTGCAATCCTAGATTTGTTTGTTTAGTGGATTTAACTATGACTTTGAGTATGACTTTGAGGTGACTGGTGCTTGTGTGCAATACACGCCTTTCACATTTAGCTGGAGCTAGCTACTCCACTATTATGATACATGAGGACACCCCTCATATTATCTGGTTGCCTGAGAGGTATCCCCTCTGATTGTGAGACTATGACTTTGAGATGTTGACTTTGAGACTTGACTTTGAGTTTTGGGCTCGTGGTAGATGACTATCCTATATTTCCTTACTATTCATTTGCTTTGATTTTACCTTATGATATTTCCCAGTGCTTCTCTATATTTCTGTTTCGTATTCTTTGCTTTATATTTGTATATGTTCACTGAGCTTTGTAAGCTCAGCCGCATTTCTTTTCCTGCGGCAGGTATCTAGCTGGGAGTTGGATTTATGCTTGGGATGAGAGTTAGTTGGAGCTAGTACCTTAGATGACTACCTTATGTTGAGACTTTTGTCTTTTGAACTCTATTTCCTTGTTCATGGATGTTGGATTATTTTCTCTTTCATTTGAGACTTATGTATTATGAATTCCAGTCGTGTTGACTTGGTTTATTTAATGATTATGTTTTATGGCTTCCGCTGTGTATATGTATGTATGCTTTGATTTGTCACCATAATGTGATGCTTCTACCCTTGGCGGGTTGGGGTGTTACAATTATGGTATCAGAGCCCAGGCTGCGACCTGTCGTACATAAGCTTTGGCCTGTGAAACATGTGGACCATAGGATTTGACCCTTAAGTTTTAAGATTTGACTGGTGAGGTTTTGGGTAGTCATAGGTTTCTGCTTCGTCTTCCATTTCGTGCTTATTTCCCTTATGTTTTTGCTAATTCTTTTCGTGATCATTCAGATGGTGAACACGCGCTTTAACGAGTATGATGCTCCCAATTTCGAGGCCATGATTGCTGAGGCTTTGAAAATGTCCTCCCTAACCTTTCTGCTCAGGTGGTGACCGAGGTCACCAACAACATCCGCAATGGTGTTGGCTCTTCTGGTAGTGGTGGTGCTCCACCTGTTGTTAACCCACCTGTTGGCATTCATGTGTGGATCGAGAGGTTCAACAAGCTTAAGCCTCTCTCTTTCAGGTCCGCTGCTACTCCCCATGAAGCAGAGGACTGGATCACGCATATCGAGAAGTTGTTTCGGGTTCTGGGATGTGCTGACGAGTTCAAAACTCGGTTGGCCACATTCAAATTTGAAGGTGATGCCCAAAATTGGTGGACTGCTCTTGTTCAGGCGAAAGGGGATGATTTTGCTGAGACTTGTTCGTGGGCGGATTTCATCGAGGTGTTTTATAGACAGTATATTCCAATGTCGGAGCAGCAAAAGTATGAAAGGGAATACGGGTCGATTCGTCAGGGAGATCAGGAGTCGTCAGGAGAGTTTATGCAGCGGTTTCTGCGTCTGGCCAGTTTTGTTGGGCCAGAGGTCACTGGAGATGCTATGCGACAGGCTCGTCATTTCAAATGGGCTTTAAAGAAGTGGGTGTTAGACCGGATTGTTAACACTCCGTTTGAGGATGTGGCTGGAGTTCAGGACGCCGCGCGTAACATCGAGTTGTTACATGCGGACAGGGTGTCTAATAAGCGTGATAGGGATGGTAACCGGGTAGATTTTCGGGGCCAATGTCGGCAGGACCTGAGGCAGGATTTTCTGGGTCGTCAGGACCATGGCCATGATCAGCGGGGTCGCTAGGACCGAGGTTATAATCATAGGCAGCAGGATTACAGGGACCAGGATCGGCGGGATTCTGGTAGGTTTGGTGGTGACCGTCAGGGTCATGGTGGTGGCAACCGGCGTAGGGATTCTCAGCAGTTTCAGCAGTCGGGATCGTCTGGTCAGAAGGGGTCTGTTGAGACTCTACCTCCTCCTCCTACATGCACTTCCTGTGGGAAGACTCATCCAGGTCCTTGTCATAGAGCTTCGGGTGGTTGTTTCTGGTGTGGATCTTCTCAGCACAGGATCAAGGACTGCCCTAAGAAGAACTCTGGTGAACCAAAAGTCGCGGCTAGGGCAGCTCCTACTTCAGGCCGGGTTTATTCTTTGACTCGTGATCAGGAAGCTAGCACTTCAGGTACTATTACGGGCTTTCTTTATATTGGGGATCGTATTGTCTTTGCTTTATTTGACACCGGTGCTACGCATTCCATAATATCGACTTCACTTGCAAATAAAATAAACATAACCCCAACTCAATTAATGAATCGTATATCCATTGCTACCCCGATGAAAACTCATGTGATTATTGATGTTGAGTATGTTAATTGCCCTCTTCGTTTTGATGATTGTGTTCATCCCGCAAATCTTCTTCCCATTGATATGGTCGATTTTGATGTTATTCTGGGCATGGACTGGTTAGCTGCTCATAAAGCGACCATTGATTGTTATGCTCGTAAGGTGATCTTTGGTGATCTTCATCATCCTGATTATGTTTATTCTGGTTCCCAACCTCTGAAATCTATAAAAATTATTTCGGCTATGAAAACCCGGACATTGATTTCGCATGGCTGTCTTGGTTTCCTTGCTTCTATTAAGGATACCTCTGTTGATGTTCCGAGCATTGATAGTATTCGCGTTGTGCGAGATGTTGCTGATGTGTTTCCGGATGAACTTCCTGGCATTCCTCCTGCTAGGGAAGTCGAGTTTAGTATTGATCTGATTCCGGGTGCTGAACCCATATCTAAAGCTCCATATCGTATGGCACCGATTGAATTAAAAGAATTGAAGGAGCAATTGCAGGAACTGTTGGAAAACGGTTTCATTCGTCCGAGTGTATCTCCCTGGGGTGCTCCTGTGTTGTTTGTAAAGAAGAAGGACGGGAGTATGCGTCTTTGTATTGATTATCGGGAGCTTAACAGCATTACGATTCGTAACCGCTATCCTCTCCCGCGCATTGATGATTTATTCGACCAGTTGCAAGAGCCGAGGCATTTCTCTAAAATCGATCTGAGGTCTGGTTATCACCAGCTTAGGGTGAGGGAGCAGGATGTTCCCAAAACGGCCTTTTGAACTCGGTATGGTCATTATGAATTTTTGGTTATGCCTTTCGGTTTGACCAATGCTCCTGCTGTGTTTATGGACCTTATGAACCGGGTATTCCATGAATTTCTCGATAAGTTCGTCATTGTCTTCATCGATGATATTCTTGTGTATTCTAAATCCGAGGCGGAGCACGAGCAGCACCTTAGTTTTGTTCTGGAGATTCTTCGACAGCAGAGATTGTATGCGAAGTTTTCGAAGTGCGAGTTTTGGTTGGATCGAGTAGCTTTCTTGGGTCACATTGTTTCTGCAGACGGTATCACTATGGATCCAGCGAAGGTTGAGGCTATCACAAAATGGCCAAGACCTACAAATGTGACGGAAGTGAGAAGTTTTCTGGGTCTCGCTGGGTATTATAGGAGATTTGTTGAGGGCTTTTCGCGTCTCGCTTTGCCTTTGACGCAGTTGATGAGGAAAGGGGAGAAGTTTATTTGGACTGATGAGCGGGAGAGTAGTTTTGAGGACTTGAAGAAGCGTTTAGTGTCTGCACCTATTTTGACTCTTCCATCGGGTTCCGGCGGTTTTCAGATATATAGCGATGCATCGAAGAAGGGTTTGGGATGTGTTTTGATGCAGCATGGGAAGGTGATCGCCTATGCTTCGAGGCAGCTGAAGCCTTACGAGGTGAACTATCCGACGCATGATCTAGAGTTAGCAGCTGTGGTTTTCGCGCTAAAGATTTGGCGCCATTATTTGTATGGAGAGTCTTGTGACATTTTCACTGATCACAAGAGTCTTAAATACATTTTCACCCCGAAAGAGTTGAACATGAGACAGAGGCGGTGGTTGGAGCTTCTGAAGGATTATGATGCTAATATCCAGTATCATCCCGGTAAAGCCAATGTAGTCGCGGATGCTCTTAGTAGGAAGTCCGGTATGATTGCGAGTTTGGAGTTTGAGCCTCGCGTTTTGCATGATTTAGAGCTTCTTGATGTGGAGTTTTGTGTTCGAGGTCATGGCGGTTATTGGGCTAGCCTTACGGTTGAGTCCAATCTTATCTTGCGAGTTAAGGAAGCTCAGAAAGAGGATGGTGAGCTGTGGTCTATAGTTCAGAATGTTGAGGAAGGCAAGAAGTCAGAGTTCAGAGTTGATAATTTCGGTGTAGTTTGGTTTGAGGATCGTCTTTGTGTTCCCAACGATCCGGAGCTTCGTGAGGCTATTCTATCGGAGGCTCATAGTTCCCCTTTTTCTATACATCCTGGTTCTACAAAGATGTACCGGGACCTTAAGCAGAATTTCTGGTGGAGTGGCATGAAACATGATGTGGCTTCGTTTGTGTCTAAGTGTTTGACTTGCCAGCAAGTCAAGATCGAACATCAAAGGGCGAGTGGGTTATTGCAGCCATTGGAGATTCCGAAGTGGAAATGGGAGGAGATTTCTATGGATTTCGTTACAGGTTTACCTCTTACCCGTAGGAAGCATGATGCGATTTGGGTGGTCGTTGATCGACTAACCAAGTCTGCTCACTTCCTCCCTATTCGTGTGGACTACAGTGTTAGTAAGTTGGCGGACGTGTTTCAGCAGGAGATCGTTAGGCTTCATGGTATGCCTACGGCTATTATATCAGATAGGGATCCACGTTTTACATCTCGTTTCTGGAAGGGATTGCATAAGGCATGGGATACACGTCTTAAGTTCAGCACGGCTTTTCACCCTCAGACGGATGGTCAGTCGGAGAGGACCATCCAGACCTTAGAGGACATGTTGAGGGCATGTGCTTTAGAGTGGACTGGTAGCTGGGACGATTATTTGTGTTTGGTAGAGTTTGCATATAACAACAGCTGGCACGCGAGTATTCGTATGGCTCCTTTCGAGATGTTGTATGGTAGGAAGTGTAGGGCTCCAGTTTGTTGGAATGAGGTTGGTGAGCGCATTATTGAGGGTCCGGAGTTGGTTCAGATCGCTACCGAGAAAGTGGATGTTGCTAGGGAGAAGTTGAAGGAAGCTCGTGCGCGTCAGAAGAGCTATGCTGATAAGCATCGGCGTGACTTGGAGTTTCGTGTTGGTGATCGGGTATTCCTTAAAGTTTCGCCGTTTCGAGGGGTTAAACGTTTTGGGATCAAGGGCAAGCTCAGTCCTCGATTCATCGGACCGTTTGAGATTTTGGATCGCATCGGAGAGGTTTCGTATCGTTTGGCTCTTCCTCCGCAGTTATCACATGTTCACGACGTCTTTCATGTATCTCTTCTGAGGGGATACAATTATCATCCATTGCATGTGGTGTCTTATCCTTTTGATCGGATTCAGCCCGATATGTCTCTTCCGGAGGAGCCGGAAGCTATTCTTGATCGCCAGGAGCGAGTTATGAGACGTAAAGTCATTCCGTTCGTTAAGATTCTTTGGCGGAACCACCCAGAGCGGGAAGCTACCTGGGAGACCGAGGAGTCTATTCGAGCTAGCTATCCGCATTTTGTTTTCTGATCTGGTATGTCTCTGTTTTGTTTCCGGTCCGTTTCATTATGATTCCTTGCAAATTTCGGGGACGAAATTTTTCTGTTAGAGGGGGAAGAAGTTGTAACACCTAAAATCCGAAAATGTGTAAAAAGACCAAAATGCCCCTACAATCTTGAATTTGATTAATAAACTTATAAAGTACCAAAATGAATCCCAAAAAAATTTAAGTAACAAGCGATGCATGAAATGAAATAATTTCTTCATGTTCAAAAATCTTTGGCTCTCATAACTACATGTACAAAATACCCTAATACAAGTTTATTTAAATTAATTTTATTTAATTACATTTAAAACATTATAACTACAATTTAATAGCAATTTAAATATCAAATCAAAGCCCATAATTTTTGGTCAATGAAGGACCGACTTTAGGCCCATAATCCCCCCCCCATGGTCGGTATTTCTTTTATTAGGTCAATTCCATTTGATTGTTATCCTAAAAACCCTAGCCGCTTATTCCTAAACACACAAATAATTCCACCATTCGATCATACGAGTTTTTGGAGCTTGAATGGTAATTTTCTGGTGTTCATTAGCATCCAAGGAAGGCTAGAAAATTTCGTTTAGGGCTGTGCTTTGCCTGGTTCGATCGTGGCATCATTTTCTTGTCGCTAAATCCCATTCGATAGGTAATTCGTCCATAATTAATTCGATCATCCTAAAATTCGTTTACCATTTTTCTTATGTTCCTTATATTGGTTATAACCTGGGAAAAATATCTACAAGGTTTGTAGATCGCTCGTTTGGTCGTGGTGAATTCTTTCTTGTCGAGCAATACATCCGAGAGGCAAAAATTCGTGCAACCTTTACCACACGTTCTAAAATCGACCTGGTAATTTTCTCATGTTCTATACATCACATAAGTCTCATATAAAATATAAAAGTCGACCCATGCATGTTATATAAATCGGTTGTGATTTAATGAATTCGGAAACCCTAAAATCGAAATAAATCTCTAACACATCTATACGAATTTTCTGGACATGTTTTATATTTTTCGTGGCCTCTATATTCATCATATAACATCACAAAAATAGAGGTTCGAATTATTGAGGCTCGAGATTATCATTGTCGAATTTTCTTGTAATCGGATCTAATGGAAATAAAAGAATAAAATTATGAAAACCCTAGAACCCTTCGAATTAGGGTTTGTGTATATTGGATCTGCAGTTTTAAGGCATAATAATGATGTGGAAATGATTACTAAATGATGTGGATAATTAGGGTTTTGATTTTAATAATAAAAAGGATTACCGATTTATAATTATTAAGTTAAGGGTGCGTTGTGTAATTTTGCAAACTATGGGGATATTTTTTGTAAGGTGTTATAAACCTGTGGGAAAATGTATAAAATATGCTTGAAGGGCCATTTGTGTTAATTTGATAATTATGGGGATTAATTAGTAAATATTTATAATTGAAAATAACCGAATGGAAATAAATAAAATATAGGGACCAAAAATGTAAATTCTGGAAAGTTAGGTGTGATTCGAACATTAAAATGTAATAAGGGTGAAATGTGTAATTTTGGATAATTAAGGGTTCGAATATGGATATATGTAAATATGTAGTTTCGAATTGGACTTTAATTAATTAAGGGACTAAAGGTGTAATTAACGAAAAGTTAAGGGTGTTTTCGTACATATTATTAAATGAGGAGCATAATGTAATTAAATAAACTTTGGGGTTTAAAGTGTAAATTATAAAACTAAAGTGTATGAAATGTAAAAATGGGAAATCCTTAAGGGTTTAATTCGTTAACTTGATTACTTGAGGGTTTGTACGAATTATTTAAAGTATTTTCATTCTTAACCTTTGACTTTGAGATAATTACGGTTATAACCCTATACTTTGAAAAGTGATCATTATAAACCCTAAACTTGTGAAACTTGCTAAAATACACTTTGTATCCATAATACGTTATTTGGGGCTTAATCTAAGAATGGAAACTTACTAAAAAGGGAAAGTTACTTAAAACGGAAAGGCGGTTAATTAAGAATGATTTGTAATCCCCTTCTACTCCTTTAGGTGTGAAGAAGGAGAGACTCTGAGCTGTTCCCATATTCTGTGCTTTGTTTCTGTTTGTGCTTTCGTCATAAGGTACAGATACTCTGCCCTTTTTCAGTAAGGGTTCTTATGTTCTATACATTGATTTTGAGTTATGATTCAGTTAAGATTTCCCAAGCCATTGCTATGTTCCCTTGAGTGAACCTTTGATATTACTTTTGATATGACTTTGAGATACACCTTTTGATATATGACCCTTTTGTTATGACTTTGAGACCTGACTCTTAGTTTGATACCCGAGCCATTTTCTGTTTTTCCTAGCCAGGAAGGTAACCTGGCCATGTCTGTGATGCACCACTGGCATGACTCCCGTGTGGCGGAGTGATTTCTCACACCGTCCCTTTATATTATCTGCCATGGCTACTTGACTTTGAGATTGACTTTGAGTTTTGGGGCGTATGGATTGCAATCCTAGATTTGTTTGTTTAGTGGATTTAACTATGACTTTGAGTATGACTTTGAGGTGACTGGTGCTTGTGTGCAATACACGCCTTTCACATTTAGCTGGAGCTAGCTACTCCACTATTATGATACATGAGGACACCCCTCATATTATCTGGTTGCCTGAGAGGTATCCCCTCTGATTGTGAGACTATGACTTTGAGATGTTGACTTTGAGACTTGACTTTGAGTTTTGGGCTCGTGGTAGATGACTATCCTATATTTCCTTACTATTCATTTGCTTTGATTTTACCTTATGATATTTCCCAGTGCTTCTCTATATTTCTGTTTCGTATTCTTTGCTTTATATTTGTATCTGTTCACTGAGCTTTGTAAGCTCAGCCGCATTTCTTTTCCTGCGGCAGGTATCTAGCTGGGAGTTGGATTTATGCTTGGGATGAGAGTTAGTTGGAGCTAGTACCTTAGATGACTACCTTATGTTGAGACTTTTGTCTTTTGAACTCTATTTCCTTGTTCATGGATGTTGGATTATTTTCTCTTTCATTTGAGACTTATGTATTATGAATTCCAGTCGTGTTGACTTGGTTTATTTAATGATTATGTTTTATGGCTTCCGCTGTGTATATGTATGTATGCTTTGATTTGTCACCATAATGTGATGCTTCTACCCTTGACGGGTTGGGGTGTTAGGAAAAGGGTGCGACCTCGACCTAGCCGTGTACCAGCACCTGCTACTCCATCTCATCTCCCATCACCACCATCATCTCTACCACCACCACCATCGTTTACTTACCCAGACTACCACAGTCCCATTACCACCATCACCCAGAGATGTTCCCGATACTTTGCTACCACCTCGCAAGAGGACTTGTACCATAGCACCTATATCACTACTCTTACCCTCCTATACCTCGACATCCCCATATCACTCACCATCGTTAGATGATAACTTCCACCTATTTGAGGTATTAGCATCACCTGAGACAGACCTAGAAGAGACTACCAGATGTGACACTGAGACTTTTGAGATTCAGGAGACTGCCCCTACCATCCCACTATCACCATTGTCATTCCCCTTTATCCATTCCCACATATCAGGAATTAGATGACACTCTGTGGATAGTACCAAGATCACCGACTCAAACAGGAACATCAGCAGATTCCTCAAGAATGGTTTGGGATATATACTATCTCGGATATGATCGATGCACAACTCCAGGCCCCACATCAGAACTCATCACAACCCCAAAATGCCACAACCCAGGATCCACTCAGAGGAGCACCAGGAGGCCTCTAGATCAGACTTATATCTTTACTAGCTTTTACTATTATCCTAGCCACGGGATGTGTGGCATAGTTCAAAGAAACTTGTAGTATTTTGGTTGTTGTACAACGAATTTACCAAGTATTGACTCTACTATATGGATATGGTTGTGCTATGCTTGATATCGGTCTATGTAGGCCAAAATTTTCATTTTATATATTCATGTGTGTTATGACTATATTTATGATATTTTCGTGGTTGCATCTTGTTGTGATTTCACTTCATTTATACATGTCATGGTTGCGTATATGTGAGTGTGATGATCCTTACTGTTTATAAATTCTCGTGGTCTCTTATGATTTTGAAGGGTTATGTCGAAGCAAGCCGCTCCAGCCATGACTCAAGCCACTGTTGAGCAAATCATTGCCAAGAGCATAGCCACAGCCCTCGCCAAAAATCTTACTCACGAGGAATTTGCGGATTGCGATCCCCACACCTTTAGTGGAACTGAAGGCGCGAGGGGATTTTGCAAATGGTTCGAAGAAGTAGAAACAATATTTCGAGGTGGTAACTGCCACAAGAAAGACAAAGTTAAGTTCGCCACTTGCACTTTTCGGATCGTGCCCAGGAATGGTGGACCAAACATTTTCAGATAGTAGGGGTCGACGTTGCTTACTTAATCTCTTGGGAGAAACTAAGAAGGATGGTGATTTTAGAATATTGTTCAAGGAGCGAATTACAAGCAATGGAACAGGAAATCCTGGACTTTACCATGGTAGGAGAAGATGTTGCTAAATACACAGATCGTTTTTACGAATTAGCACGGCTATGCCCTGCAATGGACGAACTGGAATGCAAGAAACTTGAGAGGTATATCGGGGGACTCTCCCCTGAAATTCGTATGTTGGTCACCCCATTAGAACCCGATACCATGCCTAAAGCTATCCGTATGGCGCACCAGGCAAGGGAACACATAGCTCACACCAAGGACGTAGGAAATAATAATGACAACAAACGAAAATGGAACAACAACAATCAAGGTGAAAGTGTTGCACAACAACTACCTAAGAGATAAGAAGTGGTGAAAGCCTATGCTGCTGGGCCAAGTGAAAAGAAAGGATATGCAGGGACTTTACCCAAGTGCAATAAGTGTCGGTTTCACCACAATGGACCTTGCCCTGCTCAATGTGGGAACTGCCGAAAGGTCGGACACAAAGCCAGGGATTGCAAGGCTCCCACCCTCGTAATGGATCGGAAAGTCACGATAACATGCCATAAGTGTGGAGTAATTGGACACTTCAAAAGTGAATGCCCAGAGCTGAGAAATCAAAATGGAGGAAGAACTAGTGGAGGAACTTGCCAGGATCCTGTCGATGTTAAGGGCGAGGATAATGTTTAAGGAAAAGTTTCTGCTTGTATAATAAAACCGAAGTCTAAATCCTCTAGGGTTGTATTTTCCTATTGTACTTCACCTTAGGAAGTTAGCGTAACCTAGTTGTAACAAGTACCTTTTTATCTAATGTAATCTCTATCTTTTATTATATCCACGATACTCACAACCTTCGTCTATTACAATTTCTATTCCATTTACCTTATTCCTAACCATTCGAAACAACCTACCGCTATTCTATTAGGGATTAGGCAAATTTCATCTTTGACTATAGACTATTACCATTCCGTAAGATTCTCCCGCACATCCTATAACCTATTCAACAAATTTTATTACAAGATATTTTACTACCACTTTATAAAACTGCTTCACATAATTTTACTTCAATCTATTTTACTACCATCTTAGGAAATTATTTCACAGAATTTTAAAACGTGTTATATTACTACCACCCCATAAATTGATTTTCTGGCATTCTACCAACTATTTACTACCATATCATACGAACCGATTTTTCTTGTTAAAAAAATTTTTTAGGCTACCATTTTACCAAACAACACGTTGAACACCATCTAAAACTTTTGAAAAACATAATCCTACTTTGACTAAACCGAGCATCGCATCATTAGTCCTCAATTATACATAGCCTGATCACCTATGTCTAATTCATGAAGGATTATGCCATGAAGAAAATAATCATCTTTTCAAAATTTTAAAATAATCTTCATTCAAAACATCAAAAAGCAAAGCTTTGTAACCAAATAAATTGTTCATAAACATCCCTTTTGTTAAACCCTCTCTAGATACCTACACCACTTGTCACTCACTCAGCCGTTAAGTTGGATTTTTTTTTTTTTTTTTTTTTTTTTTTTTTTTTTTTTTTTTTTTTTTTACCATTGACCTTTCTAGGAAAGACTTTTCATCTATGAGGAGGATTCCGTGACATAAGAAAACAATGAAAGGATTACGAAACTACAGACAAGGACTAAAAATATACAGTAAGTTGATTTATAACACACCGGGAATCTTAAGATCTCGCGAGGCAATCCAAACCACTATCTCTAGCTTAGTCACCCAATCCACTATCTCTAGCTTAGTCACCCAATCCTATCATTTCAGAAGTACTAGTTAGACCAAGTAAGATAGCAAACCTAAGTCATGATCCATTTTAGAGATAACCAAGTAAGTTGAATACTCGTACCTGTAAGTCTTACCTAATATTAACCAATAGGCATTATCAACATCAGAAACAAAACGTTAGACATCTAAGCATTCATGCAGACATACCTACCCGACTATTACATCCTTTTTAATGCTTTCACTTCAAATGGATTTTCTTAAAAATGCGTTTATACAAATCATATACGTTGTAGGAAAATATTTTTCTGAAGTACTTATTTTGACGAGTAAATCCCTTTTGGTCAACCTTTAACAAAACTATTGTATGTTAAACATCAATCTTTGCTAAACAGTTCTATTCACATCACGTTGAAAACCCGTCTATAAAACCTTGGGTCATATTTGAAACAGTCCAATCTTGCATAACTACTAAATTTTGAATCATCAAGAAAGAGAGTACTTAAGAAGTCGTTTGTTCAAACTTGTAAATTCATTATTCAGAGAAAGATTTCAAACAAAACACTAAATATCGAGTCAAATTTTGAAAATCAACCACCGTACTAAAACACTTCATACATTTATGATCTTGTGATTGACAAACAGTAACATGGAAAAATTTCGATGAAGGAAATCTAGAGAAACACTATTAAACAGTAAAACCTTAGTAATGAAGACTAAGCACCTTAGGCGAAGAGAGACTCATATCGTGACATCAGTTAGAACAAAACAGGAGGAATCAAAACTGTTACCATAGCTTTATCCTTCCGATAACGCCCATTCCGACAAACTTATCATTGTAGAATTAGTCACAAGATATGTTGTACCAATTTCAAATACTCCTAATAAAAGGTAGTCGATACACCCCAAACTTCTAGCAATCCCTTTAAGATTATTTTTACCCAATTAGATATAAGCACGATCTTCCATCCTCAGACCAACGAACATAGTAAGAGAACTATCCAAACACTTTAGAACATGCTCAACGCCGTATGATCAACTTTGAATTGTTTAGGGTAATCTTTTGACATTGACAGAATCCACTTTCAACAATAGTCATCACACGAGTATAAAAACTGCACCCTTTGAGGCACCCTATGGTCGAAGTACCAATCACCTGTTGTTAGGCCTAAATCGGAAAAAGCCCAACTCACTAGTCTAGGACTTATTCGTGAAATAACAAAGGAAAATCGTACAGATCAAGAATCAGTTGTTAGACCCGTTTCCCGGGTAGTGGGACCCCACCCTAGATGAAATGGACCGAGTCTAAATGTGGTTGTTAAGGGCAAAGGGTTATAGTGTTAACTGTTAAGTGTTAATCTGTTAGGGCCTAGATGCGGCGCATCTAGGAAGTACATGCGGCGTATGGTAGAATGGGAAAGTAGAACCGACTTATTATAGTCCATGCGCCGTATTGTATATGGAGATACGGCGTATATGTGGATGTGGCGTATCTATGAAGATAGATACGGCGCATCGACCTTAAATAAGCAGAAATGACAGAATTGCCCTTGTAGCTAGAAACTTCCCCATTTATCTATAAGTCTCCACACTCTGCTGTAAAAGAGAGTGTGTTTCTGTGGGTGTCGAACCAAAGAGAAAGGAGGGAAGATAGAGCTAGGTGATGGCTTTTAATGAAGAAGATAAATGACCCATGTTTATGGTCCTTCTTAGCTATGATTATCAAGTAAGTAACCCCTCTCAAGTTAGTGATTTAAGTGGGAAATCATCATATGATGTGGGTATGATCATATGATGATTTGATTAGAAAGATAAGTGTATTTGATGGGTTTTGATAACCCTTGTCATGTGATTATTGTTATGTTGTTAGGTTTTTATTATTTATGAAGGATGATGATGATGATGATGATGGATCTTGATGATGATGTTCTTGATGTGTTGTGTAGCTTGGTTTGAGGTAAGTAAAATGATGATAGCATATGTTATATGGATTTCCATCATTATGTATTATGTATGTTTATGTCAAGAAAGATTAGCTTGAGTTATGCCTATGTGATGTTAAGAATATGGCTTATGTGAAGAATGGATGCTATGATATAAGTTGATGTTATGTGCTAGATGAGATGTGAAGTAAGTGGTTTATGTATATGATGCATTATGTGGTTTGAAGTATAATGGTATGTTTTAGTCGTTTTACTTACTAAGCGTTATCGCTTACGGTTTAGTTGTCTAACCGTTTTGTAGGTGCTTATGCTATGGCTTGGATGTAAGGATATATGGGCTAAGGCATGGTTATGCAATGTGGGTAGATTTGGGTAAGAATGTAGAGCTTAGGTAGATACCGAGCTCAAGTGTATAAGTTTGTACCCCCGCGAGTCAAGTTATGTTTTATAAAGTGTAGTCAAGTGGCAAATTGTATGACAAGTGTTGTATAACGAATTGGAAGTCATTTGATGAGTTTAAGTATGTTTTATGTGTATTGAGTGAAGTTAAAAGGGTGTTTGGATTAGTGTCCATTCGTACCCATTTTGGAGTCAAACGGGTCAATTGTCGTGTTTTATAGTTGGATATGGTTTTTAATGCTATATGAGTGTTTTGGCACAAGTGATGGGGTTGTATTGAGGTCAAAGTGGATTGTGGGTGAGTATTGAGTTATTGCAGGTCTTACTGCTGATGTTCTGTCTAAATTGGTCGATGCGGCGCATCTAATATATTAGATACGACGCATCAGAAGTTTTTAGGTGATGCGGCGTATCTACTATATTAGATGCAGCGTATCATAAGTTTAAGGTGATGCGGCGTATCACTTCAAGATGATACGGCGCATGGTCTCGCATCAGTAGATGCGGCGTATCCCTCAAAAGGATGCGGCGTATCATTGGTCAGAAGGATTGTTGAGTTGTGTTATAAATTGTGTAAAATGTTTTGGAAAGGGTTCGAGTATATGTTCTTGCAAGTATGTTAAAAGGGTTAAATGTTATAGACTCTGATTTTTTAAATGAAGAAATTGTATAAGTCCGTTTTAGTCAAACGTTTCCGCGTCAAAAGTCAAAGTTTTTGAAGTAAGCGGGCACGGGGTGTAACATCAGTTACAAGCGACAAGAGAACGATAGAAAAGTTATGTCGGTACATGACGCAAATAATTTGAATTAGGTTTCCCTAAGTCGTGAACCATTAGGATTTCGAGTTGGAGAACGAGTTATGTTGAAAGTCTTGCCTTGGGAAGGCGTGATACAATTTGGGAAGCGCGAGAAATTGAACCCTAGGTATATTGGACCATTTAAGATTCTAGCTAGAATCGGCCGAGTAGTTTATAGACTTGAACTTCCACCAGAGCTCAGTAGTGTGCACAATACATTCCATGTTCAGACCTTAAGAAGTGATTATCCGACGAATCCTTTATCATTCCGTTAGGAGAAATTCAACTCGATAACAAACTTAACTTTATCGAAGGGCCGGTAGAAATTATGGATCATAATGTCAAGCAATTGAAACATAGTAGAATTCCTATCGTCAAGGTTCACTGGAATTCTCAACATGGTCCCGAGTTCACTTGGGAACGAGAAGACCAGATCCGTCAAAAGTATTCGCATCTCTTCACCGACAACACTCCAATGACCAACACTGACTGAATCTCGAGGACGAGATTCATTTTTATGGGTGGTAGACTATGACAACCCGCTATTTTATAGGTCAATACCATTCAATAAACTCGAATTTCTTATCTTGACATTTATTTGAGAACAATTTACATATAACTTTTTACTTGACGCAACGTGAAATTTAGATATTCTTTCAAGTACACTAGGACTTTAGACTATATTTAGTCCACAACATTCCAACACCTTGCTCCTACTCCGGTTCGAAATTTTAAACCCTTAAACAATTTCCTTTTCTTTAGTTACTTACGGTTATTAATTTAACAAACACTATGCGCAATTTAAAATAAACACCTGATATGCCCAATACTCTTAACGATTATTTCTAACGCATTTTTATACTTCCTAAATTATTACCAAAGTTCCAAAAATATTTCCTTACGCCTAATGTAATTTCTTTATTCCTTACGTTTAATTACGTATAACTTACGTTAATCACCAGATCAATAACCAATACCTATTTCTAATACCCAATACATACAATTTATACACCTTGGTACAAAATTAACTCTTCTACTCTTAAATACCTCCATGCGCCGCCCCCTCTTGTTCTATAATAATTACTAGACAAAAGATATTTACCATTAATTACCAACATCAAACCTTAAAACATGGAGTGTAAGTGATATGTGCCTAATTACACATATCTTTTATACTGTTTGAACCCACAAAAACGACCAAAAACACACAAATGACTCACAAAATGATACAAATTCATCAAAATGTGTTTTTATGTGATTCAGGTACAAAAGATTGAAAAACAAGTGAAAAATGATCAATTTCACAGCAATTGTCGTTTTCAGTCCCTGAAGTTTCACAAAATGGCAAAACTAGTCCTGAAGGTTTAAAATGAATGAAAAGTTAACTTTAGTCCTTGGATAATCAAACTTGTTCAAAATAGTCCCTGGATGAAAGTTTTCTACAAATGGCAATTTTAGCCCCTCAACATTCCCGAAATTACATAATTGGTCCTTGTGCTAAGCTAAACCAACCGGACCCTTTTATTATTATTACAACCCAATCCCAAAAATCCAAAACCCAATACCCAGTCCAAGCCCAATCACTAATAAGCCCATCCCTTTTTCCTTAGTTAATATCAGGGTCAAACTAAAAGTTTGACCCGTCTCCTTCCTTGTCACCCCGCCAAAACCAGATAGTCACCCCTCAGCCCACCATTTTCCACAATACCACCATCAATCCAAAACCCTGACAACTTCCCTCCTCCAATGCTTATCCCTTACACCCCCATGTGCTCAGAAGCCAAAAATTTCCACTTGTCAGTTTTCCCGCCAAAATACCAATCAATGGCTAGGATATGTTTCAGTGATCCAAAGGCTGAGATTAGAAGTGGGATTTGACTACAATCAAGTGGTGGAATCAGAAGATTATAAAAGGAAGAAGAAGGAAGAGAAGAAAACTACTTTGGATTAGCCATCGTCATGTAGTTTAACTAAATTTACAGCTTTCTTTAATTTATTGTCTTTTAAATGCTTTCAATGTCTTATTATACATTGACAATGTGTAATGAACATTATTTACAGTGTTAATTACAAGTTATCTTTTAAATTCATGTCTTTCTTATTCGTACCATTTAAATTTCATGTCATTTAATTTCTTGTTGATTAGTATTGTTTGATGGACTCTTTAAGCTCATATAAGCTCCTGACAAAGCTTTAAAGCTTTTTAGATACATTAAAATCAGTCTTAGTCTTTAAAATTCAAAATACCAAAAAGAATCAAGAAAACAAATAAAAAACTAAAAATAATAAAGTGTTCTTGGTGAAACTGCATGGAGCAAGGTTAATTGTGGATTGCCTTTGGTTTAGAAGCTTTGTGGAAAGCCTTAGGATGTGTTCTGTGGCCTTGGTTCTCAGTTTCAAGCAGGATTCCATTTGTAAGCCCTTTTTACCCTTTTTTGCATTTTTCTGTTTCAGTGTTCTAGATGCATTAATTTTCATGTTTTTGTGTTTCTTTGCTGTTTCTTAGTGATAATATAGCTTAATATTAGGTAATCATGTTTTGGAATTGATTGTGGTTTGAAATGGTGTCTTGACTGTCCATATGCTAGTTTTTGAGAAACCTAGGCTTGAACTTTTGTGACTACTTGTTTATGCTTAAAAGGGTCCATTTTGACACATTGTGACCCCTGGATTTGATGGAATTGGTTTACACAGCCCTATGCTTTGAAAACCTCAGTTTGGTCCATTTAAGGGTTGTTTGGATTTAATAATGCATCTGTGTTAAAGAGTGTTTAAATGGTGTTGTCCTTGTTTGATATACACTACATAGAACCTAAATGACTCAGAGAACTATTAACCAAGTGGTTTTGCATGTTAGAAAGTCAAATTGACACTTGATGATCTAGATATGAGAACTGTGAGGTTGTTAGATCTAATAATCCTGCATATGTGTTTAAATGTTGTTAGGTTAGCTTTATTTCATGTTCTTATAGCTTAATATAACATGTTTAATCAGTAGATTAAGATTTAAGTTCATGTTAGTCAACTTAGATCATAAACTTAAAAAGTAAAAAATTTCTTCATATGCCCTGTGCAGGCCAGTTTACCCATTTTTCAATTGCTTGCACAATCTTTATTAGTTAGGATTAGCTTGTGTAATTATTGTTTTGTATAGCCCATGTGGCTTATTTGTTATGTCTATTCTTATTTTTCAGTTAATAGCTTAATTAGATAGCTTAATCAACCTACCCTTTTTGTCCCATCTAACTCACTCCACTGAAGCAAACAGCAGAGTTGGAGTTGTTTTCCTAAGTTCATATTAAGCCCTCATTAAGCCTGAGCTTGTGATCTTACCCATCATACTCAGTGTTTCAATGCTTGTGTAGCTTGTTTGAGCTTATGTGATAAGTAATATAGGAGCTTGTTGTTTGCCCACTCACAACAGTTCACTCAGTGAACTTACACCATTTCCACAAGCTCTTTAAAAGCTCTCCAGTGATCTATAGCTTGTGTGTTTTGGCTTTATGTGAAGCTCATCCACCCAACTCAATGATCCTGTGCTTAATTTTCCCCTTGTAGCTCATCTGCTAGGGCTGCAAGTAGCTTTTAACTTGTCCCAATTTTCTCAGTATATACTGAGCTTATCAGCAGATTCACTTGCACTATCAGTAGAATCACTTACTTCATCAGCAGGATGATTTTGCTCTAGCAGTACCTTGCTTGAACTAGCAGTACCTTGTTAATTTGCTTATTTAGAGCTTATTAGTGCTTGTGACCTGTCCATCTAGCTTATTTTTATCTTATTTTATCTTTTGTTTCTTGTATAAAGCTTTTTCAAGCTCATTTTGAGCTTATGACTTCACTGTGAGCCCAAAAGCTCTACTGAATGAGTCATAAGCCCACGAATTGCTTATTTCTTAGTTTGTAAAGTTTTGTTTTCATTAAACATGTATAATATCATTGTATAATTATTCCAGAAAAAGAAAAAAACCAAAAAGCTCCACATAAAGCTAAGTGATAGCTTCTATTTAGAAGCTTAATTGCTTATTAGCTTATTTTCCTTAAGCACATATAGTTTTTATATATTTTTCTTAGGTTCCTTTATTTATTTTAGAGTTATGTAAAAAGTTTCAGATTTTTCCTTATTCATTTAATACTTTTAATAAATCAATAATAGTTTTTAATAATTAATAATAGTAAATAATTAATAATAAATAGAATACTTGTAAAATAAATACATTTTTCAGTTTTAAAATTCATTTTATAATATTTTAGATTTTTCAGATTCTTTATTTCATTTATTTAAGTTAATTTTAGATTTTCTTATTAATTAATTCATTTTTAAATTCATTTAATTCATTTTTAATTTATAATAATTAATATAATAGTATAATAACTAATTTTAATTTTCTAATAATTTTCTTATCCTTTTAGGATTCCAAAAATATAATTTTCACATTTGTGGGAGTTATATTTGACTGAATTCACCTTTTATTTTGGTACGTTTACGTAATTGTTATTTAAACGTACGCGTTTTAGGTTTTTAGATTTTCTTAACTTTTAAATAAATTTGTAAATTATAAATAAATATTTTAAGTTTATTTAATTTGCATTTAAGCCGTTAAGGCATGCAAATTCCCTCTTTGGGAATGTTTTGTTTTATTCGTTTTGTACGTTTACGTTTAATTTAATTTAAACGTACGTTTGTAAATCTTTCGCGTTTTTAGGTTTCTGATTGTACGTTTTTAACGATACAGCTGTGACAGAGCTATGATTATTCACATTCCTAGTGTTAGTCAATCAGATTCCTGTTTTTGTATATTCCACATCATTTCAGCACCTACATTCGTTGTACTATCACGTTCACACCTCGTTGGGACTTAACGACCCGGGGATGTACTTCTATACTCCCATGGATTTAAATTGCTTTTTCTCCCGGGCTGCCAGGGCCCTTTATTACGGTTGACCGTTCACAAGCGGTTGGCTTGCGTGATAAACCTGACGGTTCGGGAGGAATCAAATTTTGGCGCCGCTGCCGGGGAGGTGTGGTGCGTATAATGAATTTGTTTTTTCTATCCCTTGTATATATTATATATAATATCATATTTCAATTCCAAAAACAATATAAAACACAAAAATATTTTACTTTTTCTTTGTATATATATATAAAATCCAAAAACCAAAAATATTCTCCTTTGCCTTATTATTCATAATTCTGTGAGTGGTCCCCACTCCGATTTCTCACCCAATCATTTCCCCATGAACCATTTAATTCGGGGTCGAGTCAAGCTAGCGACTCGGTAATCAATAAACAGTAGTCATAAACATGGGTTTTCACCCATGTTTCACTTTTCTTACCCCTTTCTACCACCTAAGTGTGGGGGTGTGCCCCACATTTTGTATATTGATCTGAAAACCAAATGAAAATTGTATATACCAAAAAACAGAATAACTGTTGTGTTTACCCCACTTGGCTTAGAAATGTTATCTTTTTACGTTCAAGGATTCGGCATAATAGCCGGGACTTTGAATATTGAGGACAATATTCAGTTCAAGTGTGGGGGGGGGGGGGAATTCTGGCGAATTTCATCAAAAATGTTCCATTTTAGTCCCTTTTTCCCCCAAAATGGCCAAATTTAATTTTTTTTTTTTTAGTGGAAGTGCTATGCACTAAACACAACAAATGGTAATCAGTCCACCATGTCTAACACACATAAGGATTGGCTAATCCGAGAGCAAACGGCTCTTGGTAAAGATAAATCAAATCCGTTTATGGCTTGCAATTTGCCCAAAATTGTATGGTATTTCAACTCACCATATCCTAAAAAGTGAAGAGTTGACTAGCCCGCAAGGTTATGGCTTGTGGTAAAGGCAGTAGAAAAACCATAATTGGTAATCAGCTCACCAAAGATAATAGTAATAATTTATCTAAGAGTTGGCTAGTCCAGAAGCAAACGGCTTCTGGTAAAGACAAATCAAAACCGTTGACAGCTGATGGTTTGCTCAAAATCATTTGGTTATCATTTGTACCAAAGTTCTTACTTGAACTGAAACATTTGGCTACTCCAGAAGTGATGGCTTTTGGTAAAGAGATAAAATCCATTAAATTTTCATAAAAGATTGCTAGAAACTAGCAATAGTTTAGTGTGGGGGATTTGATATGTGCCTAATTACACATATCTTTTATACTGTTTGAACCCACAAAAACGACCAAAAACACACAAATGACTCACAAAATGATACAAATTCATCAAAATGTGTTTTTATGTGATTCAGGTACAAAAGATTGAAAAACAAGTGAAAAATGATCAATTTCACAACAATTGTCGTTTTCAGTCCCTGAAGTTTCACAAAATGGCAAAACTAGTCCCTGAAGGTTTAAAATGAATGAAAAGTTAACTTTAGTCCTTGGATAATCAAACTTGTTCAAAATAGTCCCTGGATGAAAGTTTTCTACAAATGGCAATTTTAGCCCCTCAACATTCCCGAAATTACATAATTGGTCCTTGTGCTAAGCTAAACCAACCGGACCCTTTTATTATTATTACAACCCAATCCCAAAAATCCAAAACCCAATACCCAGTCCAAGCCCAATCACTAATAAGCCCATCCCTTTTTCCTTAGTTAATATCAGGGTCAAACTAAAAGTTTGACCCGTCTCCTTCCTTGTCACCCCGCCAAAACCAGATAGTCACCCCTCAGCCCACCATTTTCCACAATACCACCATCAATCCAAAACCCTGACAACTTCCCTCCTCCAATGCTTATCCCTTACACCCCCATGTGCTCAGAAGCCAAAAATTTCCACTTGTCAGTTTTCCCGCCAAAATACCAATCAATGGCTAGGATATGTTTCAGTGATCCAAAGGCTGAGATTAGAAGTGGGATTTGACTACAATCAAGTGGTGGAATCAGAAGATTATAAAAGGAAGAAGAAGGAAGAGAAGAAAACTACTTTGGATTAGCCATCGTCATGTAGTTTAACTAAATTTACAGCTTTCTTTAATTTATTGTCTTTTAAATGCTTTCAATGTCTTATTATACATTGACAATGTGTAATGAACATTATTTACAGTGTTAATTACAAGTTATCTTTTAAATTCATGTCTTTCTTATTCGTACCATTTAAATTTCATGTCATTTAATTTCTTGTTGATTAGTATTGTTTGATGGACTCTTTAAGCTCATATAAGCTCCTGACAAAGCTTTAAAGCTTTTTAGATACATTAAAATCAGTCTTAGTCTTTAAAATTCAAAATACCAAAAAGAATCAAGAAAACAAATAAAAAACTAAAAATAATAAAGTGTTCTTGGTGAAACTGCATGGAGCAAGGTTAATTGTGGATTGCCTTTGGTTTAGAAGCTTTGTGGAAAGCCTTAGGATGTGTTCTGTGGCCTTGGTTCTCAGTTTCAAGCAGGATTCCATTTGTAAGCCCTTTTTACCCTTTTTTGCATTTTTCTGTTTCAGTGTTCTAGATGCTTTAATTTTCATGTTTTTGTGTTTCTTTGCTGTTTCTTAGTGATAATATAGCTTAATATTAGGTAATCATGTTTTGGAATTGATTGTGGTTTGAAATGGTGTCTTGACTGTCCATATGCTAGTTTTTGAGAAACCTAGGCTTGAACTTTTGTGACTACTTGTTTATGCTTAAAAGGGTCCATTTTGACACATTGTGACCCCTGGATTTGATGGAATTGGTTTACACAGCCCTATGCTTTGAAAACCTCAGTTTGGTCCATTTAAGGGTTGTTTGGATTTAATAATGCATCTGTGTTAAAGAGTGTTTAAATGGTGTTGTCCTTGTTTGATATACACTACATAGAACCTAAATGACTCAGAGAACTATTAACCAAGTGGTTTTGCATGTTAGAAAGTCAAATTGACACTTGATGATCTAGATATGAGAACTGTGAGGTTGTTAGATCTAATAATCCTGCATATGTGTTTAAATGTTGTTAGGTTAGCTTTATTTCATGTTCTTATAGCTTAATATAACATGTTTAATCAGTAGATTAAGATTTAAGTTCATGTTAGTCAACTTAGATCATAAACTTAAAAAGTAAAAAATTTCTTCATATGCCCTGTGCAGGCCAGTTTACCCATTTTTCAATTGCTTGCACAATCTTTATTAGTTAGGATTAGCTTGTGTAATTATTGTTTTGTATAGCCCATGTGGCTTAGTTGTTATGTCTATTCTTATTTTTCAGTTAATAGCTTAATTAGATAGCTTAATCAACCTACCTTTTTTGTCCCATCTAACTCACTCCACTGAAGCAAACAGCAGAGTTGGAGTTGTTTTCCTAAGTTCATATTAAGCCCTCATTAAGCCTGAGCTTGTGATCTTACCCATCATACTCAGTGTTTCAATGCTTGTGTAGCTTGTTTGAGCTTATGTGATAAGTAATATAGGAGCTTGTTGTTTGCCCACTCACAACAGTTCACTCAGTGAACTTACACCATTTCCACAAGCTCTTTAAAAGCTCTCCAGTGATCTATAGCTTGTGTGTTTTGGCTTTATGTGAAGCTCATCCACCCAACTCAATGATCCTGTGCTTAATTTTCCCCTTGTAGCTCATCTGCTAGGGCTGCAAGTAGCTTTTAACTTGTCCCAATTTTCTCAGTATATACTGAGCTTATCAGCAGATTCACTTGCACTATCAGTAGAATCACTTACTTCATCAGCAGGATGATTTTGCTCTAGCAGTACCTTGCTTGAACTAGCAGTACCTTGTTGATTTGCTTATTTAGAGCTTATTAGTGCTTGTGACCTGTCCATCTAGCTTATTTTTATCCTATTTTATCTTTTGTTTCTTGTATAAAGCTTTTTCAAGCTCATTTTGAGCTTATGACTTCACTGTGAGCCCAAAAGCTCTACTGAATGAGTCATAAGCCCACGAATTGCTTATTTCTTAGTTTGTAAAGTTTTGTTTTCATTAAACATGTATAATATCATTGTATAATTATTCCAGAAAAAGAAAAAACCAAAAAGCCCCACATAAAGCTAAGTGATAGCTTCTATTTAGAAGCTTAATTGCTTATTAGCTTATTTTCCTTAAGCACATATAGTTTTTATATTTTTCTTAGGTTCCTTTATTTATTTTAGAGTTATGTAAAAAGTTTCAGATTTTTCCTTATTCATTTAATACTTTTAATAAATCAATAATAGTTTTTAATAATTAATAATAGTAAATAATTAATAATAAATAGAATACTTGTAAAATAAATACATTTTTCAGTTTTAAAATTCATTTTATAATATTTTAGATTTTTCAGATTCTTTATTTCATTTATTTAAGTTAATTTTAGATTTTCTTATTAATTAATTCATTTTTAAATTCATTTAATTCATTTTTAATTTATAATAATTAATATAATAGTATAATAACTAATTTTAATTTTCTAATAATTTTCTTATCCTTTTAGGATTCCAAAAATATAATTTTCACATTTGTGGGAGTTATATTTGACTGAATTCACCTTTTATTTTGGTACGTTTACGTAATTGTTATTTAAACGTACGCGTTTTAGGTTTTTAGATTTTCTTAACTTTTAAATAAATTTGTAAATTATAAATAAATATTTTAAGTTTATTTAATTTGCATTTAAGCCGTTAAGGCATGCAAATTCCCTCTTTGGGAATGTTTTGTTTTATTCGTTTTGTACGTTTACGTTTAATTTAATTTAAACGTACGTTTGTAAATCTTTCGCGTTTTTAGGTTTCTGATTGTACGTTTTTAACGATACAGCTGTGACAGAGCTATGACTATTCACATTCCTAGTGTTAGTCAATCAGATTCCTGTTTTTGTATATTCCACATCATTTCAGCACCTACATTCGTTGTACTATCACGTTTACACCTCGTTGGGACTTAACGACCCGGGGATGTACTTCTATACTCCCATGGATTTAAATTGCTTTTTCTCCCGGGCTGCCAGGGCCCTTTATTACGGTTGACCGTTCACAAGCGGTTGGCTTGCGTGATAAACCTGACGGTTCGGGAGGAGCCAGTAAGAACATTTGGGTGGCTTGACCACCAACTTATCCCCCCTCCTAGCCCCAATCGGCCCAACCATTAAAACCTAGCCAAATGATAATTTTTGACTAACTATTCTAACTTTGAAAACCCTTTAGTATATATAGGTAAATGTATACATTAAGTAACTAGTTCAAGGAGGAAAAAAAAAAACATATCACTCACTCATTCACTCATACAAGTCGACACACTTAAGGGAGCAAGGGAAGAAAAGAATTTGTTGGTTAAGTTTAAGTATCATTAGGATATTCTAGTAAGGGTTTTGGAAATACTAATCTTGGGTTAATCAAGGATATTGCCTTCTCATCACATTAATCTTCCTAAGTAAGTAAACTTTATATTGATAAGTTTCATACTCTTCATATCATGATGCTAGTTCAAATTACATATACTTATTTATCACTTTGTACATGTTAATAAAACCTTATAACCACAATAATCTTTTAACTAATGGCTATGTTTTAAACAAATTTTTATCATGAGTAAACTAGTTGATTATAAATTTCAACAAGAAAGTGAAGATAAAAACACCATATATATATAAACTAGTGAACTTGTGATCTTAACCATTCTTGATGATCATTTACATTTATGAGAGATGGAACTTTTCAAATTGCTAAGTTTATTGATAGATCACTATTGACATGTTGAGAAAATTTGTGGAAGACTTAGGATTAGTTTTGAGGTTGTTGTTAAGCGGTTTTGGATAACTAGAAAGCTAGGAAACGTGTTTTGACGCTTTTAGAAGAGAGGCTGTCCCACTCAACCTTCCACAGAAAACTCAGTAGCTTGGTGACAAGTTTAGGCTAGAAATATAGAAAATAGACTTTATAACGAAAACGTGGCCACTTGAATGAGTTAAAACGGACTTATAACGAAGAAGATACATTAGTTTTAAGTTATGCGACGGAAATGAATTTTCTGAAAAATATAGATGCTGTTGGGAATTTTTAAGTGGTAAAAATTGATGTTAAAAGTTAACTTGACCAGCCGAGACACTAAAAACATGTTAGTATACTTAAACACGAACCCGAGGATATATAAAACTTAAGAATCAGAGCTAAGACGAGAAAGTTATGGCCTAGTGAAGTTACGGCGGAATATAAACTTTTGACGGCTTTTATTTTGCTATTAGAAGCTGTTAGATATATTTAATGTGGATTTTGGACACTTTAGAGTCGGTTTTAGCTAAAATGACGTAAACAAAAATGGTTGAACGTTATGTATACTTGTTAGGCGCGTTAGAGGTTTTCAAGAATACTATTAACAAGACGACTATAGTCTAATCACGAGATTAACTAGTTACGTTTTTAAAAAAGGGATACTTTGGTAAATAAAAGGGCACATTGACGCAACTATATTTTTGTCAATAAATATTGCAGCAAACATGTATAAGTGATAAAATAGCGTATGAACTTGCATGCACGACCTTGTTTTCGAACCTAAGACATATGAATTATTTAGGTTGCGGTTAGAGTTATCGGACCTTATTCACCGTTTACCAAATTACCAACCGAGATTTGCTTTATTGAGGTGAGTTTCATAGCCCCGATTTTTACATTATTTATACATGATTTCTAAACCCTCGGGGTGGGAATACATTGCTTATTTTTCGGACACAAGTATTAAAACTGTTACTTTGCCTAAGTTACCGCATTGCCATTAAAGTCCCCTTGAATCATGAACCGTTAATTACTTGTAAGCGCGGATGTTATGAATAGATCTATTTGGGTTGACACCCCCGTCCGAGTTGGTCGCGCCAACCTGTCAAACGGACGCATATCATTCGGATTATTTCCGAGTGTCTGTAAAACACTTATTTGGGGCATTTATTATTATGCTTGATTGCATACCATTTCGTCGAGCTTCGGGGTCATGAGCTTAGGGCACTGTATATTATTTTTGGCTATGACGTTATTTTTATTGTGATTGTCATGCTATTGAAATCTTGTGGTCCACACTTTACTTGTTTACTTAAACCTATGAACTCACCAACAATTATGTTGACCTTTTTAGCGTGTATTCTCAGGTAACTAGAAGATACTAATCACTTATGTATGAAGCATACTAGAGTCATATTTTGGAACGCACATCATGATGAAGATTTCTTTGCAACACTTAGCATTTGGTTATGTATTAAAAACTTACGTTTGATGGTGAATTCTGATTTTAATGTTTTGTAAAACGATTATATTTAATCAAACGCTTGTTTTAAAATGACTCACTTAGAGGTCATTCTTTATTGCCTTGCACTTTGTTATCCATGAACATCACGCCCCCGGAATTCCATTCCGCTGCAATCCAGATTTTGGGGGTGTGACACCTAGCTAATCCTTTAATCCCAAAACGACATGATTCAAATGTGCAATGTTTAACCAACTACTAACGTAGTGGTTCGGATGTAGTGGAGGTCCAGTTATGACCATTAATCCCTACACATATTTCCGATAACTGTTAGGAATATAAATATTCAGTTGAAGACTCGGTCACCCCGAGTACTTAATAGCACTTAATAGCTCGTAGGTTTATTAGTAATATTAGCAGTAGATTAGTTAGTATTAATATTGTGGAGTGGGTCGGGTCTTTTACCCACTGTCAGCTCGCTCCACAGCCCACTAGGGGCACCCTATGTAGTATTATATAAAGCCCTCTCCACTAAATGAGAGGGTTGGACCTCATTTGATAACTAATCTAATATTTCTCTAGTTTCTCTCACTACAAGGTTCCCATCTCTTTCTCTCTCTAAACTAACCCATTCGATCCATATTTTAGTCTCAAACGTGTGTTTATTTGCTTGTGAATATACTACAATTGGTATCAAGAGCCATGGTTAGGTTCATGTATGGTTATATTCACGGATTTGTGTAGATTTGGGGTACTTTTGGTTCGAATAGCTAGTTTCTTGAAAATCTATTTTGCGCTTTATTTAGTTGATAGAAGGTGTTAGATCTTGTACTTTCTAGCTTAGGGATAGTATAGAAGTAGTGTTTGGTGTTTGGAATCATAGTTTCAGGCTTTGTGTGGTAGTTTTTGGCATATTCGAGGGTTAGTATAAAGGAGTTCTTCGTAGCGTTTTGTCCCTATGTGAAGGTTTCATAGTAGCGATTTGTGTATTATTGGGTAAGTGAAAGTAGCGATTTGTGGTTTCTCGAAGTTGCGATTTGGTCCATTACCGGATTTAGCAAAAGACGACAAACCGCTAAGAAAGCGACGTGTCTGGCGTTTAGTGTGTTGCGTTTTGACCAAGATAGTGACAGTTCTGTTTTCTTGTGACTTGCGATTTGTGGGTTGCGACTAGTGTCTGTCAGGGTAGCGACTTGTTAGACTTGCGACTTGTATGTCAGGGTAGCGACTTGTTAGGCTTGCGACTTGTCTGTTGCGGTTTGTATCCACAGGGTTGTGATTTGTCTGTTGTGGTTTATATCCTCAGGGTTGTGATTTGTCTGTTGCGGTTTGTATCCTCAGGGTTGTGATTTGTCTGTTGCGACTTGATTTTGCCCACGACCTGTCAAAACGACCGTGAGACCGAGGAGAAGGACACGTTGAATTAATTTATTCATTCAACCCAACTTTTGAAGCCTGAAATTGCTCCAGAAAGAAGTTATCGAGCTGTGAAGTTTTCAGACCATAATTTCACCGTAACAACTTGCATCAACCAAACCAAATCACAACTAAACAACAAATCATCAAGTCTTCCAAACTTTCATCATAACACATTCAAGTAATCAAATCACGGTTTATTCTTGATTTTAGTAAAATCCCGCGAAAGAAACTATTTCTCGGTTTAAATCATAGACTTGTAAAATCCCGTGATCATTCATATCATGTCAAAGACTTCGGATTCAGTCATTGCTGAGGTGCTCAAATTGTATGACATGATTGACAAACAGAAGATTCCCAATGATGTACAACAGATAAACGTGTTTAAGTATGCTAGTGCAAATAGGGATTTTGTTTGCCCGAATTTTCAAGAGAAAGAGCTTCATCAGCCACTGACAAACGTTGTTTAGTCAGATACTGCTATGAACAACGTGCAACATGGGAAACACAATGAAGCGTCGGCTGAACCTAGTGGGGTATCTTCTATTATTAATGATGATAATGTGTTGCATGAACAAAAGATTCCCGTCAAAGTACAACAGACAAACGTTGTTGAGTCAGATATTGCTAATATGGGAAATAGCGATGTTATCCCATATGAACAATATGTGAAACACAACGAAGCGTCTGTTGTACCTAGTTGTGCATCTTCTGTTCTAAATGATGATTATGTGCTGCATGAGAACACTGTGTTTGTCCCTGATGATACCTTGACCACTAAACTTAATACATATAAAGAACAAGTGGCCTTGTATGAACAGCGTGCTAAGTTTGAACTAACAGAGCGTGAGCAGAAAATGGAAAGTCAAATGAGAACACTTATTTCAAAGCATAATGTTAGGGAAGAAACATTAATACTAGAGTTGAATTCTTTGAAAACTCTGCTGGATCAGACTGTTAAGCAAAAATAGGAAGCTAAAAAATGTATAAATACACTAAAGCAAGAATTCAAAGATAAAGAAACACAACTCTTAAATGATTTCTCCAGACTTAAAACCTTAAAGAATAAGCTTGAGGATAAGTTGTACACACAAGACCAAACCAGATAGACTGCCCAAATGATGCATAAGCACAAAAAGCTGAGTGATAAGCACAGTGAAAGTAACGTAGGTGAACCTAAATTAGCTCTCCTTAGGACTGCTAAAGTAGCTCAACCTGCCTTATACGATGCCAATGTGATGATCATGCCCAATCATGCCCCACCTGAGGTTTTATCTTTGAAAGAGAGTGATGAAATAGAAGTGAGAAATAGAGAAAGAATGAATGAGAAAATGAAAGATCCCATATGCATAGACAAGCGAGTAATAGTCAAACCCCATGATTATTATGAGGAGAATCGCTTGACTGTGTTTGCACCTCAAAAGAAGCTAACGCCTGAACAAATATTTTGGAAGTATGATACTGAGAAATTAAAAGCCGATGAGCTTAAAGCTAACACCCCATCCCTTAGGAAAATTGCAGCTCCGACGGTGTATCCTCCCAATACACCTAGACATTTGGTTCCTTTGACTCTTCCCACTGAATGTAAAACCTTAATTAGCATATATGTACTTTGTCAACTATTTGCTGATTTTGATAAAACATGTAAGAAGAGAATTACACCAACAGGAATAACTGAGGGAGAAAGGTGTTTTGAACATGCAAAAAGGTGTTACTTAACTGAGGTCATGCCATTCTTTAAACTACTCAAAGAACATTTTGAAGGGATGCAAAATACTCTTAAAACAGAAGTAAATGAAATGAAGGCAGTGTTTAAAGATATGGAAAATGAGGTAACTCAAAATGTGATAGAACTTAAGACTCGTGAGATTGAAAGAAAGAACATTCTCATCACAAATGAGAATTTGATTGCTAGATGTATTGCACAAGATGTATTTTATACTGCTACTGATTCTGCATTATCTGCTTGTCAATTTCATGAGTATTCTATTGCTTTGAATGTTACCCAGAATCGTGTTGTTGAGCTTGAGGAGAGAATGTGAAATTGCTTGACAAAATTCAAAATGATGACCATGATAACATGGTTAAACGTTTTTCAAAACTAGAGGTTGATTATCTAAATCTGCAACTAAAATATCAACATTTAGAAGAAAAATGCAAAATATCAAATGACAAGACATCCTTGGATGCTCCTGAGTTTGATACATATTTTGAATTAAGCAAACGAGATGAAAAGATTCAAGCTCACACAAACACGATTCGACTGTTGAGGGCCCAAATTGCCCAATTGAAATCCAACATGTGTGATGTGAATGACACCAATAAACCTTCGTCTTCAGATTCTCAGAATTTTCGATATCAAGACACCATCAATAAGTTACATTATGAAAATGAGTGTTTTCGTGAAGAAAATTCTAAGATTAAACAACATTACAAAGAGTTATATGACTCAATTAAAGTTACAAGAAATAGTCATAATGAAAAGATAACTTCTTTGTTAAATGAAATTGAGAATCTTAAGACTCAGGTGAAAGGAAAAATGCCATGCACCTCTTGTAATTGTGTTGCATCAAAGGTCTCTGCTTGTAAAATGTACGATGTTGATGTGGGGCCTATTCCATTTCCCATGAGAAACAACAGACCTGTCCATCAAATGTATCTCTGTCACCTTAGGGATGGACTTGACACTCTTCGTGAGGTTGTGGAAGAGGACAGAATAGAAAAACCACTTGATAAGGCAGTAGGTTATGCCTGCGTCCTCACAAAAAGGATCCAGGAACAGTTAGAATATGCCATTGGCACGGGTCCCAAGTCTAGCAACCAAAGAGATAGATTAGGTGCATCATCATCCACTATTAAAAACAAGCATGTAACCTTTGATTTGCCATCAAGAACTTCAGATCCCAGCACATCAAAACATGTTCAGCAACCAGAAGTGAAAAAGACTAAGATTCCCATCAGTCCTTCTACAAGTGTTAATAGTAACACTAAAGCTAGCAAGTCAAAACCTAGGAGCAACATAAAGAATTCTAGGACTTCACCAGCTAAAAGTGTTCCTAAGAAGAAAGTAGAAGACCACATGAGGAACAATAAGTCAGAATTGAGCAAAAAGAATCATAATTCAAACCCTAATTCACTTTGCAAAACATGTAATGAATGCTTAATTTCGGGTAATCATGATAAATGTGTTGAGAAATTTCTGAAGTTATCCAACAAATCCCCAGTTAAGAAAGTTTGGAGAGCTAGACAAGTTAAGCAATCTTGGAAACCTACAGGGAAAATGTTTACAAATGTAGGCTTTCAGTGGAAGCCCACGGGCCGAATATTCACACTAGGCGTACATTGCCCTTTAACGAGGATTACCATGCCTAGAGTAGCGCCTGTTAAGGAATGGAAGCCAACTGGTAGAATTATTCCCTTAGATACACAATGCCCTTTAACTAGGTCCATTGCATCTACTAGTGTTGCCCCTGTTGTTAAAACTAAGGCACCTATGGTTTCAGCAGCTCCAAAGATTGTTTGCACTAACCAACTGGAACCCAACTTAAATTGGGAATCCGGCACTCCAAACTTTCTTCTTTCGTCTGTTTTCAAATGCAAGTCGTACAGATTGTCCTTTGACATTTGGACTCAGGCTGCTCACAACATATGAGGGGAATCGATTATGACGTCTGTACACATCAGTGCAGGCCTCGTTCTTCATCGACAATGACGTCTGTACACATCAGTTCAGGCCTCATTCTTCATTGACTATGGCGTCTGCTGACATCTCTTTAGGCCCCGTTCATCAATGAAAAGAAAGGCGTACGCTTAAGTGCGCTTTATCTTCAGAAGAAGAGAAATCTTCTTGTTCATGACCATTCTCGTCAACAAGCTTCATGTTCTTCAAATGCTCATTCAGTCACCAAAGTGGATCAACGTATATTGATGGTATTCTTATTCAATCGTTCAATCAAAAATTGCAGTTGGCAGTCATATGCAATTTTTGAGGGGGAGAAGGGTGAATAAACTACATGGTGATTGAGATCTGAGAAATGGTCATACGACTCTCCTGATTTCTGGCTATTCTTCATACTTGCTCCATGCTCGGATGACATCAAGTGGATCTACTTCCATCTGATTGGACGTTTATTCACTCAATCAAAAATGGCATTCTCATATGCAATTTTTGAGGGGGAGAAGTGTGAACAGTGAATCAACCTCATATACACTTGTTCAATCAAAAATGGCATTATCATATGCAATTTTTAAGGGGGATAAGTGTGAACAAGTGAGTGAACAAACAATCACTTGTTGGGCATCTAATGGTGACTACGGAGTTGATCAGGTATCACTTATTTGGGGTTGAAGTTGACTTTCTCAAAGGCGTGATCTTACTCTATCTTGAAGTAGGGGTTGGTTGGATGCATGACCTTCAATGATAACTTGCTCGTGCTTAAGATTTAAGTTGAAGACTTAGGTTATCTAGTTACCAGCAGTCGGGGTAACTATCACTTAAAGGAGTTACGATGTAGTACTCAGTGTCACACGCCGATGACGTTGTGGATAATCGTAAGAGGTGTTAATGTCTCATACCTTGGTTGGGTATTGAGTACTTAGAGATGTGCTTGGAGCACTAATTCTCTACACCATTCTTCCAACATTAGTGCAAGGTCAAGTCACGTCAACGGGGAATTCTACTTCAATGTCGAGTTTGGTATATCGGGTTCGTTCCATCGGTCATCTCATCAAATAGCCTACTTGAGGGTTGGTAAAGATAGTCAGAGACAGTTTCGGTAGCTGTTGATTCTCACAGAATACATTTAAGCCAATTTTGTTCTTCTCACAAGATGTAAAGTATTTGTGCGTAAAATGTGTTGCTGATTCTGAGGTATCAAAACCAGTAAGGGGGAAGGAGATATACATCTGAATGCACAACGAGTACACGTGATGAACCTTATACTTCTTCTTAGTTGAAGTTATTCCGGGAAGACAAATGTCATAACCGCAGAGAAAATCAGTGTTTTATCTCGTTCCTTTGGTGTATCATTCCAACTACGTGGGGGAAGAGAAAGTCAGTTTCTGATGATAAAAGAGGTGCGCAATTGTATGATGGTTCCTATGGTTAGTCGGTATCCTACTGAAGGAAATGTGGACATCCGGTACTCAGTTGCTTTTATGGTACTGTCTTGGTGTTACCATGTCGACTACATACGGGATTGAGTGTGTACTTCGGGTTTTTGGGCTTCATATAAGGAGACTGGCTGCATCACCTCAACTACTTGAGGGAAGTGGTCTCTGGATACTGTTGGTATGCGTTTCTTCAGTCTTCAGCGGGAAGAAATGTGAGAAGAATTATTCAAGTGTGAGATGATTCATTGCTGATCTACTTGATGATCCCCCGATCGAAGAATCTCAACGGTTATTCGTAAAAGGAGCAGCAATATTTAATGGGGTTTGCTACGGTTTTCGCTGTACACTTACCTTTCGTAAGCTTGAAAGAGAGCTTTGAAACTGCTCAAAAGGAAGATTGTCGGTTTGGGGGGAAGCTATCAAAGCTTCACATTAAGAAGGCTCAAGTTCAGATGATTTTTCAGGAGCCTCGAAAGCTTTGGTGGTAAAAGTTTAAGAGATGTTGACTACTGATTTCTATAACATACTGAACGTATCCTTATCTCGGTATTCATGTCAACATTTTCTTAAATTGAATAATACACTTTGTACATATCTTATACAAATCTGTATATAGAAAAATATAAAACCAAATTGTAAATAGAAAATTATAAAACCAAGAAAAACCATAAAAATCAAAAAATTAGAAAATACCAAAAATAGTTTCTCTAGGCATGTCTTCTGTTTATCGATAACATTTACGGTCCTAGAAATGTCATTCAATAATGACACGGGACTTTAAATGAAGCTCGAGCAGAAGTTAAAATGAATTGTTAAAACATGTCTGGATGGCTTGCTATTACTTTAGATAGCAACCCGCGCTTCAAAATGGGGAAAGCACGTCGCCAAAAAGACGGTTGTTCCTCCAACCGGGTGATGTTCACTTGGGCATGGATTACTTTATATCCATGTTTTTCCGATCTGATGTACGTTTCAGTGCTTCATTTCGTGTATAAGAAGAGAAGTCTTCTTTACATCAGACTCTTTATCTTCTTTGATTCTTCAAGAGAGTTTTGATGTTACACAAGGTGGTAAATTGAATTAAATTTTCACAAATACTCGTCGCTCAATTGAATGACTACAGCTCTTTAAATAGAAAATGGGTCATTAATTGAGGGGGAGAATATTTGTTCAAATTTCTGACACCTTGCCAAATTTGTGCAACATTAGCAGTGACACTCTCTCATGGTTTAAGGGGGAGCATAGTATGCTCCATAATCAGAACACAGTATAACCTGACCACATTTTCTCCCAAAATTTCTCACTTATTTAAATCAATTGGGATCACAAATCTCAAGTGGTTTGAAATTTTTGATCGGGGGAGAGAATGTGATTTAAATATGGAATTCTGATAAAAAATGTGATCTTTTGAAACTCAAGTGTAGGCTCTCCCATATGTGCCAAACCTTTTCGTATATCGATGCACATATTGAAGGGGAGCAAATGATTTGTGATGGCAATTATGAAAGAATACCAAAGACCGACCATTTTACTTTATGTATTGGAGTTATAAGGATGGTAAGGTTAGGTATTAGTTCCCATGATCCAGCCAGAACCGGAGGGATCTACCCAGGGACAATCCACTAGTTAGTATAGAAGTCCTTAGGTATGATTACAAAAAAAGGAGAAAAAGTGAATAAGGGAAGAGTGCCGACTGAGATGGAGCTAGTGCTGGAACAAACCCAACAAGGTGCTAGTAATGAAGTCTCGGTAAGCGCTGAAGGGGTTGAAGAATGAAAAAGAAATGTAAAGATAAAGGGTGAAAAGAAAGAAGCCCTCCTTACATCTTAGGCAGAAACCGGGTCAATACATATGTTGTCAGAATCACGTAGTTGATTACTGACATTGAAGACAAAGTATCATGGACCCAGTGATACGCTGCACAACCCTCCCTAGCCACTCAAGGTCCCTCAAAGGACTCTTGTTTCACTTGTCACGGAGATCAATACATTGCTATCATCTTTCTCACTCCGGGTTAGATGATATTGAAAAGGTGGCAGTCCTCTCCAGCCTTCGATCACTAAATCAAAACGCACTATTGAGTCTAGAGCCCAGAGATCATCAATAAATCTCAATAGGACACATTTCCAATATGCTTGCTGTTTCATACACCGTGAAAAGCAAGAAAATATATATGAAGAGTCCTACGCATTATCCTTGTGGTATTGCTTGAACATCCGAGTGATACGTAAAGTATTCACAATGAAGATGGAAATCCTTCTAGAGCCAACATCAAACAAGCTCTTGGTGGGTGATATGTGAGATCCTTCATGGATCAAACTTGTGACAACTGGAAAGAAACGATGGGGCGATTCTCATTTGAATCAAACTTGTTCTAGGAAATGGATTGATGGACGCTTTTGGAAAACCTTTCAATGTGCTCACCAACTGAATTTCGAGCACATTGATTGTGAAATTCTTCAAACAAAAGTGTTTTTGACAGAAATGTGATTCAATTTATAAAACCCTTGTCGTGTTGCACAAAATTTTTATCCAGTGACACGCAAGTGATTTTTCTAATCAATTTCTCGTCAATCAGTGGGTATTTAATTCACTGATTCACTCTACCGTGCTATCTTCTTTGCGACGTTCCGGTATGAGAACATGCTTAGTATGATGATTCTGACATTAATTTGTTGGAAGACTCATTACTACAAGCTGGAAATTCCTGTCAAGGAGAATCTTCTTTAAAGGGGATTCTACCTGATCACAGGTCGGTCTTCACAGAACCGAAGGTTAAATCCAACCACCACATCGAACGAATGACAAAGCCATATTCGTTCTCCAACTTTATTGCTAACTGTTTTATTTCAGATTCATATAAAGATGGCGATGGTGGTTCCTGATTCCAGCAGAGACGTGTCGATTCACACTCCATGCTCACACTTCCAATTCATTATCAAAGACATCATGATAGATGAAAGACCTACGACACAGCTTCCGCAACTCTGATGATAGCTATCATGATCCAGAAAAGTGTGAGCATGCGAGTCCAACAGTCACAAAAAATCACATGGAGGCATTACTACAATGGATGAGCTCAGAGATTTATGGTGGCCGATGATCTCAAAGAAGGCTCCAAGATCACAACTTCTCATGATGACGAAGCCACAAGATGACTTGAAGACATATGTTGGATGATAACTTCAAAGAATACTCAAAGATCATCCAAAACAAAGAACAGTCATCGCAAGTTCACTGCTGAAGGCACAAAGATTTTTGACATAGAAGAATCAAGGTCTACGAGCTATGAAGTCAAGATTCAAGGATAGAGTGCTAGAATTCAGAACGTTACTTCCGGGGTGACCTCCCTTAGGGGGAGATTGTTAGGAATATAAATATTCAGTTGAAGACTCGGTCACCCCGAGTACTTAATAGCACTTAATAGCTCGTAGGTTTATTAGTAATATTAGCAGTAGATTAGTTAGTATTAATATTGTGGAGTGGGTCGGGTCTTTTACCCACTGTCAGCTCGCTCCACAGCCCACTAGGGGCACCCTATGTAGTACTATATAAAGCCCTCTCCACCAAAGGAGAGGGTTGGACCTCATTTGATAACTAATCTAATATTTCTCTAGTTTCTCTCACTACAAGGTTCCCATCTCTTTCTCTCTCTAAACTAACCCATTCGATCCATATTTTAGTCCCAAACGTGTGTTTATTTGCTTGTGAATATACTACAATAACTAACTATCCCGAATGTCGTGGGCGATACCTAGTTATTATCCATTTATTATGTTCTCCAACTAACCTATATGACTTGTCTTGTGTTTTGAATTGCGCTTTAATTACTAAGTAGACTATCAATTTACTTTTCATTAGCTCTTAAACCCTATAGTCTAAAATTTCTAACCTAGTTAGGCTATTTTAGACATAACTCTAACCATAAATTGATATAAGTCTATATGTTTATGTTTTTAGCACTTAAGTTTCAGTAATTCTACTACTAATTAAGTACTATCAGTATGTTATACGTGATAAACACAAAGACGTAAGGATGAGCGACAAGCATATAAACTATCCAATTAAAGCATAATCAAACTAACAAATCATATCATTAAGGTCTTAAATTCACAACTAGGCAAGCATAGAAGTGCTTAGCCTTGCATAACAAACATTAAACAAGAAAACATTGAATTCAAGTGATTAAAAGTAGGGATAATTAATAATATGCCCCAGTTTCCCAGGTGTGTTGCTTATCCGACCCGCTCACAGAAAATTCTTATACTAGACCAGGGCAACTTGTCCGACCAACTACGGGTTGCCACGTGTCCGACCAAATAGTGATAATACTGTTGGTGTTTTTTGGTCAACTTGTCATTTTTTGGGCAACCAATATGGATAATTTGGTCATTTTATACCTTACTCTTACTCTTACTGCATTCGACTAAACCAACTAATATAAATCTCACAACCCTCTCCTCTCACAACTCACACCACCACAACCACCAAAAAACCCGTCGCCACCGCCATCCGACGCCACCACCACCTGGAAGAGTCTTTTTGGGCAACTTGTCATTTTTTGGGCAACTTGTCATTATCAAGCAGAGTTCAAGTCAACAATCGAAGTTGGTATCTGGAAGAGTCTCTTTGCCCAGGTATCATGAGTTTGATGTTATGCAATGGTGGAAACTGAATGAGTCTAAGTACCCGATTCTATCAAAGATGGCTCGTGATACTCTGACTCTTCCTGTGTCGACTGTTGACCCTGAGTCCACTTTTGTTACAAGTGTCAAGGAAATGGATCGATATCAGTGCACTTTGAGGCCTGAGATGCTTGAGGCGCTTAACTGTGCTAAGGATTGAATGTTGTTAGAAGAATATGATATGAACCGCACACCAAGTGTTTGATTAAATGTTTCAATGATATTGCTATTTAAAGTAGCTTTTCATACCTGGAATTTTATCTGTTAATTGATCTATGACCATTACTTTTTTGATATTTTACCCATGCATATGAATTGTTTTACAATATGCAGTTCTGGAGGGAACAAGAGATGTTACTCCAACTGTTTTGAAGTCTTCAACCGGTTTAGAAGGTACGTGTTCCCTTTCCTTTGAATCTTACATCCTCTGATCTAGCTATGATAGATATATTTGTTAATTGTTTTATAACAACAATATTGACACCGATTCATATTCATGGTACAGTTTCCAAACTTTCACCAAAAAAGTGGGGTCTTTCGAGAAACTCAAGTATTGTTCTCGCTACATTTTTTGGTGGATTATCGTATCTGATAGACCATGGAGTCGATCTCAGACCTCAGTTAGCGGTAGTATTAGGCTTAGTGATGGTAGACTCCATATTTCTTGGTGGGTCCTGTTTAGCCCAAATATCAAGTTATTGGCCTCCACACAAACGCCGTATACTTGTCCATGAAGCAGGACATCTACTCGTTGGTGAGTCATTGTCACACATTTATGTTCAAATTGATCAGAAAGTTGTCACGTTTCATATTCGGGAAATGTGTTTTTGTACTAACTAATACATTTCCCAATATGAAATTGCAGCTTATCTCATGGGTAGCCCCATTCGTGGCGTAATTTTAGATCCTATTGTTGCAATGCAAATGGGGACTCGTGGGCAGGTAATCTATTTGGCCTGCAACTTGGCAGTTAGTACCTTAAAGTAGAGTTTGAGCTCTAATGGTATACAATTTTCAATTGTGCAGCCAGGAACACAATTTTGGGACGAGAACCTTCAAAATGAGCTTGCTGAAGGCCGCCTCACCGGGGTTGCCTTTGACAGGTGGATATGCCATTCCTCCAATTTATTTTGGTCTGAAACAGTAGTGTGTTAGTGTTAGGTTCATGAGTTGTTACAATACATTAGATGACCAAAACGGACACCCTGTGAGGAAAGTGAGACATGATTATGAGATTAGAGTAGATGCCAACCAATAGGTTAAAATCAGGGGTAGTAACTATATTTTTTCTTCCTATATTTGTTGCTGCTTAAATGAAACCGTTGTGGAACTATTGGGCCGGGAGAGGACAACCTCTTGTTCTTGCTCCTCTTTCTTCGCTTCGGGGACGGAGGTGCTATCAGTTTGGGGTTAATGATTTCAATATTTGTTGCTACCAAAGTAATTTATCCAAAACTGATCTTTTAGCTCCTAAACAATCAGAAGCATAATTGTTTATTCAAACACTCAAAATCTAATTTACTGCGAGTCTGCGACTACAAGTTGTATGGTTTATAGGAAAATCCAAACACCCCATCAACCAGCAAATTTGTTCTGCAATATGTGAGTATACTTTCTTTAGTGATTCTTCCATGACATTTTCAGTTTCTTCCATTTACGTGAATAATGCTTCAACTTTATCCTATATATAGGTTATTTTCTGATCAACCAATCCCCTAATTCAGAAACCTACATAAGACTCATCTTGTTAGACATAAGACCTTATGATACCCTGTAACTCATTATCTTTAACGAGTTTCAATTACTTTTCAGATACTGCATGGTGTTATTTGGCGGGATAGTAGCAGAAGCTCATGTTTATGGTGAGGCGGAGGGTGGAGAAAATGACGAAAATCTATTTAGGAGTATTTGTCTACTTTTGGAACCACCATTTTCTGTTGCTCAGGTAAACTACTAATCACCAATTTTTAGTTTTTAGTAAGTTTACGATCATAGCAGACAATGATAATAAACCATGGATTTGTAATTGTGTTGAAACAGATGTCAAATCAAGCACGGTGGTCGGTTCTGCAGTCATATAATCTATTGAAATGGCATAAACATGCGCATCAAGCGGCTGTTAAAGCTTTAGAAAGTGGCGGTAGTCTCAGTGTAGTCATTAGAATGGGGCATCCCATGAGATAAGCTGCAATTTCATATTGGGAAATGTATTAGTTAGTACAAAAACACATTTCCCGAATATGAAACGTGACAACTTTCTGATCAATTTGAACATAAATGTGTGACAATGACTCACCAACGAGTAGATGTCCTGCTTCATGGACAAGTATACGGCGTTTGTGTGGAGGCCAATAACTTGATATTTGGGCTAAACAGGACCTACCAAGAAATATGGAGTCTACCATCACTAAGCCTAATACTACCGCTAATTGAGGTCTGAGATCGAATCCATGGTCTATCAGATACGATAATCCACCAAAAAATGTAGCGAGAACAATACTTGAGTTTCTCGAAAGACCCCACTTTTTTGGTGAAAGTTTGGAAACTGTACCATGAATATGAATCGGTGTCAATATTGTTGTTATAAAACAATTAACAAATATATCTATCATAGCTAGATCAGAGGATGTAAGATTCAAAGGAAAGGGAACACGTACCTTCTAAACCGGTTGAAGACTTCAAAACAGTTGGAGTAACATCTCTTGTTCCCTCCAGAACTGCATATTATAAAACAATTCATATGCATGGGTAAAATATCAAAAAAGTAATGGTCATAGATCAATTAACAGATAAAATTCCAGGTATGAAAAGCTACTTTAAATAGCAATATCATTGAAACATTTAATCAAACACTTGGTGTGCGGTTCATATCATATTCTTCTAACAACATTCAATCCTTAGCACAGTTAAGCGCCTCAAGCATCTCAGGCCTCAAAGTGCACTGATATCGATCCATTTCCTTGACACTTGTAACAAAAGTGGACTCAGGGTCAACAGTCGACACAGGAAGAGTCAGAGTATCACGAGCCATCTTTGATATAATCGGGTACTTAGACTCATTCAGTTTCCACCATTGCATAACATCAAACTCATGATACCTGGGCAAAGAGACTCTTCCAGATACCGACTTCGATTGTTGACTTGAACTCTGCTTGATAATGACAAGTTGCCCAAAAAATGACAAGTTGCTCAAAAAGACTCTTCCAGGTGGTGGTGGCGTCGGGTGGTGGTGGCGTCGGATGGTGGTGGCGTCGGATGGTGGTGGCGACGGGTTTTTTGGTGGTTGTGGTGGTGTGAGTTGTGAGAGGAGAGGGTTGTGAGATTTATATTAGTTGGTTTAGTCAAATGCAGTAAGAGTAAGAGTAAGGTATAAAATGACCATATTATCCATATTGGTTGCCCAAAAAATGAAAAGTTGCCCAAAAAACACCAACAGTATTATCACTATTTGGTCGGACACGTGGCAACCCGTAGTTGGTCGGACAAGTTGCCTTGGTCTAGTATAAGAATTTTCTGTGAGCGGGTCGGATAAGCAACGCACCTGGGCAACTGGGGCATATTAGTAATTATCCCTTAAAAGTATTCATAATGTATGATAACAATCAAACCGAATTAAATGAGTGAATATTATGTTTAAAGTCTTCTATCCTTGATCAAATTAGCTTGGAAATTGATTAAGAGCTCTAGAAAATCGTCAATGGCTTATGGGGTTAAGAAAAAACGTAACCCTAAGTTGAGTATATGGTCATTATTTATAAGAAAGCCCAACCCGTCTTCTATACGACATATATGTATAAATCCCATACGTCTTATAGGCCTTTTATGCACTATACGCTTAACTTTGCACTTTATGCCACATCATTAATTCTTTAGTGTATATGGCGTATAGACATGAACTGTATACGCCGTATAGTCTTCAAGACTTGACTAAAACCACAAAGTCTTGGCATGTATATGCCGTATAGGTATGAATCCTGTATAGCGTATATAACTTAAGGTGCATTTTCCTCTTTTTGGTTTGTGTGTAAAAATGGTTTTGTAAAAGGGGTCTATATAAAGTGAAAAATAGTTGTTCAAAAATATAGTGTGTACACCTCTTTTTTTTAAAAAAAGAAGGGAAAAGTAGCCGTTGGGTTGCATCGGTAAAAAAATCAAGTTTTCTCCCATTTATCGTAAGCAAAAACTTGGCGACCGGTTTGGCGAGAGCACCCACTGGTGCAGTGGCGCGACTTGGCGAGGGTGCTATGTCGACTTGACAAGGGTGCCAAGCCACTGCACCACATGCTCTAAACTCTCTTTTGATTGATTTAAATTAAGAGTGGACATTTATTTTGGAACATCAATGGAATCATGAATATTTTATCGTGGGACATAAGGAGTTGTAGATTAGTATGCCACATCATTGATTCGTGAGTGTATACGACGTATAGATATGAACCGTATACGCCATATAGTCTTCAACACTTGACTAAAACCACAAGGTCTTTGCATGTATATGCCGTATAGGCATGAATCCTATATAACGTATATAACTTAAGGTGCATCTTCTTCTTTTTGGTTTGTGTGTAAAAATGGTTGTGTAAAAGGGGTTTATATAAAGTGAAAAATGGTTGTTTAAACATATTGTGTATACACGCCATTTTTTTTAAAAAAAAGAAGGTGAAAGTAGTAGTTGGGTTGCAACGGTAAAAAAATTAAGTTTTCTCCCATTTGGCGTAAGCCAAAAGCTCGGCGACCGGTTTGGCGAGAGCACTCACCGGTGCAATGGCGTGACTTGGAGAGGGTGCTAGGTCGACTTGGCGAGGGTGTCAAACCAGTGCACAACATGATATAGACTCTCTTTTGATTGATTTAAATTAAGGGATTTTCTAAAATGTGCCCTCAAGGCACATGTTTTGAATCAATAAAAAAGTAAAGTTTCACTAAATTAAATGTATAACCGTACTTAATTAAGGAAATTTATAAGATTAATTAATATGATTTAAATGTGTTTTTGATTTATAAGGAAAGTTTGAGTTTAAAATATTTTACTTAACATGTGCATGAGGGCACATTTTAGAAATTCCCTAAAATTAATAGTGGAAATTTATTTTGAAACATGTCAAAAATGGAAACATGAATATTTTATCATGGGATGGAAACATGAAATTAATAGATCAGTAGATTGAATGTTTGAGTTTCTTATTCTAATAATAGATTTGTAATTAATAACAAATAAATAAAAAACGAATTCAATAACATTAATATTGAGCTATATTTAAGGATCCGATTAGTTATGTAAAAACTGTTTATGATCCCGCACATGTCGTTGCTCATGCATCCCCCATCTCGCTTTTGATCAAAACAAAGAAAAATCTCCATGCCCATACTCTTTTTCATCACAAACCCTAATCCTGAAAACATTTAATTCTTCACATTCCGTGCAATTATTTCATCACATTCACGCTCTCATCATCATCTGCATCAAAAACTAAATAGAACAATATAATCTTTTGGGTCACAATACAAACATTTTCATATGCATGATTTATTAAGGAAAACATTGAATTTGTATTAATTTTGACAGGGGTAGATAAAGGTCTAGTTATTGGTTGAATAGGTTTGAGGATGTCGAATAAGTATGGAGATATCGATTATGTATTTAAGGTTGTTTTAATTGGAGACTCAGCCGTGGGAAAATCTCAGCTTCTTGCGCGTTTTGCAAGAAATGAATTTAGTGCCGATTCAAAAGCTACGATTGGGGTTGAATTTCAAACCAAAACTTTAGTTATCGATCAGAAAATTTGTAAGGCGCAAATTTGGGATACTGCTGGTCAAGAAAGGTTTGTCTCCCTTTTGGCATTTCATACGATACTTACAACATTTGATTTCTATGGTTTAATTTCCACGATATTTGATCATCTACATGAAGCCATGTTCTAAATATCATATTCTAAGCCTTGTCCATTTAACATTGTTAATGGTTTCATTTGCACCATGAAAAAGAACTTACAACACATAAAACAAACAGTTAATGCGTTAAACATGGATGGATATCTATTTTAGGAAAAATATTTAATCCATAAGATTTTCTCAGACCTTGTTTGTAGACAATGTATTACCATTATATGTTCATACGGGCTATCTTAAGTAAATTTTGTATTGATTGGTAATAAAATGTGTTTAGTTGAGTCATTGCTAAAGTTTCAACACGCAGAATGTAAGAACATGTGACTGATAACACTATTTGTTATTGAAAACTCCATGCATTTTCACACCTTGTATATTGCAACATGCACAATGTAAGTACTTATGCTTTTATGCTTTTAGGGTGTATTTGGTTGGAGGTATTAAAGGGTAAGGAATATAATTTTAGTGATGCTTGATTTGCTATAATGCAATGAGCCATTCTTCATTATGGGGTAATCCACCATTCTTTTCAATTTCTAATATGAGGTAATGAACCAAATAATTTATTTATTTATTATTTCTGACTAAAATAAATAAACTCAACTGAGTTTTTTACTTTTAACGTAAATAAACTTGATATGTTTATATGCAAGGAGCGGGTTAGTTTTTGCACATTATAAACTAAGCACACTCCGTTATAATGAGGATACTCATTATATTCCTTAGTATTCTCATTATCGATTCTGTTTTCATTATCTAAATTGAACCAAGCACCGCTTATAAGATAATTTGAATACCACCCTTTTCTTTTTCACCTTTACATTTAAATTTTCAAGCATGGTATCTCAATACTATTTTTCACAGCAGGTAGCACTCCCACTAGCTAATACCCTTTTTGTCACCATAAGGTTTCAAACTTTGTATTTAGTAGAATAGGGTTCGCTATTCAAAAGGGGGTAGCGGCGCAACTTGTTGCCCGGCTACCTGCCATTGTATTGTAATGTCATATTTCGAAGGGTAATGGTAAATGTTCCATGTTCTTCAAAAAAAAAAAAAAAAAAAAACTTTTTGTCACCAAAAAAATTTAAATTCACAACCATTGGATTCATGAAGGGCCTTGATATACTTTGAATACCCAGTAGACTAAAGGATCGCTCGTGTTCAAAGCGTTTCTTCATACTAAATGTCCATTATTTTTAGAAATGAAAAGATTAACACAACTATTTACATAGAATACCGTTTTGTGTTTTATGTATGTAGTACTTGTTTATACTCCATCTCTGGTATGAATAACATAATATCACCAATATGATTCTTTTTTGAACAACCACCATTTTATTAACACGGCTAAATAATTTTACAAAATCAACCATGATCGCTGCTCCTAATAGAATAATTTATAGTCCTCAAGCATAAATTTTAGCTTTTTTAGTTAGAGTTGCAATCACGCACCATTATCATTTTTCATCAACATTAGTTTTTATCTATACAACTCGGATTTTGTCATCAACGAATAAATAGACCTTGAAACTTACATAGTTAATAACATATGTATAATCATTTTTGTAAATAAACAAGCCTTACATGGGTACTACCTTTCTAAAAATTCTCTTATTGATTATAGCATCTTATTAATAAGACTGAGTCGATAATAGAGTGTTATGTATAATGAGCCCATCTAATCTTTTAGATCATCTATCCTTGTACTTATACAAAACTTTTTGGTAAATTTCTTCAGCAAAATGGTCTTAAGTTTAGTAGTGTAGGCTTTTCTCTATAAATGATGTTGTTTTGGGAAATATGGGAACGAATGGTGGTGAGAGTTTAGATTAAGGAAGGCAGTGTGATACATGTAGGCAATTTTTTTAGCAAGTTATCGGCATCAACACTAGTACATATTTCTATTTCATGTTTCAATTGAGGAAGATAGCTTTTCCTATCATGAATTGTATTTCGTTTTGATCTCATGTAAGCTTATATCAGTATATACAAAAAATTGCCAAAAATTAGTGCTTGCATGTATCTTGATGTAGCTATATGTTAATCGATGCGGTTTAATAACTCCGTGTGACAGATACCGAGCAGTGACAAGCGCATACTACCGAGGAGCAGTTGGCGCAATGTTAGTGTTTGACATAACGAAACGCCCGACATTTGACCATATGACCAGGTGGTTAGAAGAACTAAGGGGACATGCTGATAAAAATATTGTGATCATGCTCATTGGAAATAAAAGTGATTTGGCACATACGAGAGCGGTACCAGTTGAAGATGCTCAAGAGTTTGCAGAAAGAGAAAATTTATGCTTCATGGAGACATCAGCACTTGAAGCAACAAATGTTGAAAGTGCGTTTTTAACTGCTTTGACAGAGATTTATAGGATTATAGGTAAGAAGTCTTTGAGTGCTGATGGAGATTATGGAAAGTCAACCTCTCTGAAAGGAACTGCCATACTTATTCCCAATCAAGATGCAAACTCTGGTGGAAAAGGTGGTTGTTGTTGATGATTTTATGTCAATCATCTAGGCTATAAATTTCCTGCATAAAAGATGAAAGGTTTGTACAAAGAGAGTATAGAAGTTTTCTAGGATGACTTGATCACTAACCACGTATTGCTCGGATAACGTTTGAAATTACTATTTTTTGAGATTGCTTATTAAGATGAAGATTAATAACAGTTTTATAATTTCCACATACTTGTCGGGCTTAAGTCATTGTGATTTGGTATCATCCTGTATGGTTTATGATGATTGCTTATTTTAAGAAAAAGAATATCAACGCCTCCAACTCATTCTGCAGGACCTTCTACAACTCCAACTTATTTTGCAAGACCTTCAACTCCGAGTCCTGGAAATGCAGAGTGCTCAAACTGCAAGTTCTTGACTGTAAAGATAAAGGTACTCGAGAAAACACTAGAAATGTATATGCATCCCGAGAACCACACACTTAATTCAACTGCACTACTTCACGACCTTTATAATGACATAGAAAAACTTGATTTGGAGTAATTCGTATGCTTTAATGTTTAAACTTTTATCGATTTGTAATGTAATTCGTACGCTTTAATGTTTGAACTTTTATCGATCTGCAATGTAATTCGTATGCTTTAATGTTTGAACGTTTATCGATTTGTATTGTGTACTTCGTATATATTTTACTTCTTTGTTGGTTTAACACCGCGCAACGCAGTGCAACAACAATAGACGAATTTCACTACGAATTTCGATTTTTAAGATCATTAATCTGAGTGGCTATATTGTTTATTGGAAAGTGATATATGTTTCATCGTCTAATACAAAAAGTAATTTAAATAATTAAATTTTAATTTAAATCATTTTAAAATCATTTATAATTAATTTAAATCATTTATAAATAACAAAAATTATTTTTAGTTAATTTAAATTATTTAAATCATTTATAAATAACAAAAATTATTTTTAGTTAAATTTTTTATAAAAAATTTATCACTTTTGGCGAGGACATGTCCTAACCAAAAGGCTAGCTCAGAATTTGTGTTAGCCCTTTTGGCGAGGAAAAAAACGCGGGAGTAATTAGCTAGCGAGGGGAATAAATTTTTTGGTCAAACTTTTAGAAACTTTTGGCGATGACATATCTTCGCCAAAGGTTTACGTTGAATTTTTTTGGTTCTGGTCATCCAAGTCAGCAATTTTTTTGTTGTTTAGCGACTTTTGACAAGGATAAAGGTGTTCTCGCCAAAAGTTCCTTGCCCGTTCTCCATTTTGTTGTAGTGGTATATAACATGTCAAACGGTACTATAAATAAGCCATACGGTACTATAAATAAGCCATAATGAGCCTTGCATACTTATTTGCCCATGTACACATACAGTATATTTATGCAATCAACGCATCAACTAATGTAATGCATCAAGCCACCGACGTCATCAACAAACTCACACTGAAATTTCTGGAAATCTGCATTTAACTAAATATATAAAAAATTAGTATAAGTAATATTGGCAATACATCAACAAACTATATCTGCTTATTTTGGCGTACCATAAGCAGCTATCGGTAGGCATGTCGGGAAATTTCCTATTCAAAAACGCTTATACGGAGATGCGATTCTTTAAAAAGTAAAGAAAATTAAAAAGGCTAGAAAGCCACTCACAATGTGACAAGTGTCCACCATCCACTCCCACCCTTTTTTCTTATTAAATTAGATTATGGGGCATTTTGGTCCTTTTAACTCATTTTTTTATTCCACCCCAAAATTTAAACGTAAATAACTTTCAAACGATAAACTTTTATGAAAAACCGATTTCACCATAATTTTTTAAATTTAATTCTCTTTAATTTGTTATGCATTATGAAATATGAATCGCAACTTTTTTTTTCCAACTTTTAAGTGGGTGTTGATTTTCTTGAAATTTTCGGCATTCTTAGCTCTAATTTTGACTAGTTTAAAGGCCGAATTTTGCAAAACTTAAAATACGAAAGTTGTAGCTTTTTGGTCATTCTGTACCCATAAATTTGAATCACAAAAATCCGATATGATATGAGTGAGATATTGCACGTTAAAGATGAACAATAACTGATGAACGTTATCAAAAATAACTGATGAACGTTATAAAAAAATAACTGATGAACAATATAAAAAATAACTGATGAACATTATTTTTGATAACATAACACATGACAATAATTCATGAACCAAAAACACATAACAAGGGTCAATAATTGATGAACCAAAAACACATAATACCAGGATAATAATTGATGAACCAAAAGAATAACATAACACATGACAATAATTGATGAACAAAAAACACATAACAAGGGTCAATAATTGATGAACCAAAAACACATAACACCAGGATAATAATTGATGAACCAAAAGAATAACATAACACATGACAATAATTGATGAACCAAAAACACATAACAAGGGTCAATAATTGATGAACCAAAAACACATAACACCAGGATAATAATTGATGAACCAAAAAAATAACAGCACAATAACTGATGAACCAAAACACATAACACAGCACAATAACTGATGAACCAATAATTGATGAACCAAAAAAATAACATAACACATGACAATAATTGATGAACCAAAAACACATAACAAGGGTCCATAATTGATGAACCAAAAACACATAACACCAGGATAATAATTGATGAACCAAAACACATAACACAACACAATAACTGATGAACCAAAACACATAACACAACACAATAACTGATGAACCAATAATTGATGAACCAAAAAAAATAACATAACACATGACAATAATTGATGAACCAAAAACACATAATAAGGGTCAATAATTGATGAACCAAAAACACATAACACCAGGATAATAATTGATGAACCAAAAAAAAATAACAACACAATAACTGATGAACCAAAACACATAACACAACACAATAACTGATGAACCAATAATTGATGAATCAAAAAAATAAAAAAAAAAAACTTAACACATGTGTTGGGTCCATCAGTACCCAAAAATACTTAAAACAAGATTTGGACAAGAATTAACTAAGTGTTAACTTAAATCGAGAACAATTCAAGTCACTGAGTGAACAGTCACACAATGAGTCATCTTCAGGATGCTTAAGGCGAATTCAAGAAGAAGGATTCTCTACTCAGGAAGGTGGTACTCCCTGAGTAGGACTTAAGCCAAAGAAGAAGATGATGGTTCAGTGAGTGTTGGACAAGAACTCACTGAACCCTAGTCTCCTCAACAACATTAAGTGATTGAAGACTGAAGAACTCAACGCCTGAAAGAAAGGCAGGAAGATATGGGAAAAGTTTAAGATAAGATCAAATCTTATCTTGTCAGGAAGAAACTTTCCCTAAGACGGCTAAAAGTCATGGAGTGTCAGACCAACCACTCCTAAAGACTTTATAGTCCATTCCCATTGGTTCTTGGAAATGACAATTACTGTTGTAATTGTCAGACACGCTTGCTTCAACAAGTTGTAGTTTTTTAATCACTTTTACTCTTTGATACTTGTGTATAAATAGGTTCAAAAGGAGAGAAGTTGAGTGTGTTTTGTACATTGAAAGCTTAGACTTTTACAAAGCAACTTCTCTCCTACAAAGAGTAACGTATCCCTGAGATAGCTCAGTGGGTCGAATTGTTACCACTCAAAGCAAAGCTTGAGTTTAGATAGGAGACACCACCATACCTTGTCTGTTCAATCCCAAGTGTTTGTTCCGCAAAAAACTTGGGTAATAGATTCTTTGATTCATTTCTAATAAGAATTTAAACGTTGAAAAATACTTGTGTGTTTTTACTTTTACGTTTTCATTAATCTGTTAGAATTAATCATAACATTGTATTAGTTATAAACACGAATAGATTAACTTTCTAGTTAACTCTAAGCTTGTTAAGGGAACAACAAGTGGTATCAGAGCCTCTGGTTTATAAAATCTTTCAAAACTAACCAAGAGTGCTCAAGGTTTTTAAAACCAAGATCCTACTATGGCTGATATTAATGTACCCCAGCTGGTCGATAAAAAGGGTGGCAACTATTCTGCTGTTGCACCCAGACTAGAAGCTGGAAAATTTAGCAAATGGAAAAAATGTACGATTTGCTATTTAACTGGTATGGAACCTTACTACATCACCTGTATCAGGGATGGCCCATTTGTCCCTAAGACTGCTGCAGGGCTAAACAAGCCTGAGGCACAATGGACCATTGATGAGAGGAGGGTGGTCAATCAAGACCAGCACCTTAAAAGTATCCTTATATCTTGTCTTCCTGACGATATAATGGAATCAGTCATCAACTATTTAACAGCCAAGCAAACTTGGGATGACTTGGTTAATAGCTTTGAGGGCCCCTCAGATACCAAGGAAAACAGGGTCATGGACTTGAAACTTGAGTATAATACTTTCAGAGCAAAAGACTCTGAAAGTCTCTCTCAGACTTATACCAGATACAAGACTTTGATAAACGAACTATCAAATGATGGTGTAGTATTATCTAAGCATGAGACAAATGTTGGCTTTGTCAACAGTCTCCCTGAGAAGTGGCTAAACTTCTCATTAGGCCTGAGGAATGCTAATCACATTCAGACCCTTGAGCTCCCTGAAATCTATGGAAAATTTGTCTATGAGGATAACTTGATCTCAAGGAGATATCCTGACTCAAAAGCTATTGAGTCCAAAAAGGCCTTAACCTCCACACCCATATCAACTGCCTTTTATACTAATGGTGTTATGCAGGATTTTCAAGTGGATTCTGAGGATGAAATTGATGAAAGGACTAATGATGAGTACCTAAAAGATCTAAACTTGGAATTCCAAGAGAGGGCACTCCTTGCTAGTTCAAAACGTTTCATCAAAAGAAACCAGTCCAACTTTTCAAAAGGAAAAGCAAATGAAACCACTGAATGCTTTAATTGTGGTAAAAAGGGTCATTTTGCTAGGGACTGTTATTCTAAAACCACCTCAGAACCCTCTTACAACTTTTCAGGAAATAGTTCCTCAGGAACTAGCAAGTTTCAACCTATAATGTTTTAGTCGACCCAACAATTTCAAAACAAGGGTCAAAAAGACTTTGAAGCAAAATATAGGAAAGCCAAGGCTAAACTTGCAATTCTTGAAACTAATCCCTCTATGTCTCAGGCTGCTCAAACATCCAAGCCTGTTCAGGGAAAGAACAAGGTTTTAGTTGCTGAAGCCTATGATTGGGATGAAGAAGAGGTATCCTCAGATGAGGAAATTAGAGTGAGTGCACTGATGGCACTCTCTGAAGGTGATCAGGTGGCTGTTGGGAAAAGCCATGCAAGGAATGGAGAGTGGGTAAACATCATCATGAAGAAGGTAAACACTTTACTTTCTATGGATGATGATTCTGATTGGTAGTCTTACATGAATTATATTTGTGTAGATCTTAAATTTGTTGAGGAACAAAGGCTTAACATGTGTTCAAAATATAACAACATAGTGTCAGAATTGAATAAATGTAGAGATGAATTGCTTGAATGCTTGTACTAAAGCAAGCCAAATTAGAAAAAATAACTCTACAAATTCAGAACACTGAAATTTTGAAACAAAACCAAGCCCTACAAACTGAACTTAACAAAGAAAAAGCTGTCATCCAAGGTTGGACCAAAAAGAACCCCAAGGTCTTTGATATTGTGGGTTTAATCCCTAGGAAAACAATAGGAATTGACCATCACATGGTTAACCCCTATGTAAGTCCTAGTGAACTGACCTTTGTTCCAGCTGGCATATCATTTGAGCAAGAAATGCTTCCCAAGTCAAATGACTGGATTGTCAGGGACAACCCAGTCAGTAAGTTATCAAACTTTGAGACTGGAAAGATCTTGCTTCCTGAAAGTCAGGCTTTGAAAAATATGCTTGGACTTATTGAACAACTCAGTAAGCTTGAACTCACTGAACAACTCAGTAATACTGAGTCTGTAAATGAGTCTGAATCAGAATCATACCCACCACTTCCTCCACTAAATACCCTTCAGGGTGCTGCACCAAACTCAGGCCTCCCACCAATGGTCTTCTCACCACACTCTCCAAAGGAGAGATCAGGAATGGGAACAACCATCCTGAAGAGACCAACCCTTAAAGTCTCAGTAAATACTGATGACTCATCAACTTCAGTCCCTTCTGAAGTAACAACTCAAAGCCCTGACTCAAAATTTGATCAGTTGGCTGAAATGGTCAGGAAGCAGGGAGAAAAGATTGCATCTTCTGAGAAACCTTCTCAATCCAAGAAGGAACAAAAACCAGCTTCCTCAAAGACCAAACCCAAACCCACAAAACCCCTGAAAAGATGTGAACTGTGTAACTATACCAATCATATCACTGATGATTGCTATAGAATTCTTTATTGCATGGTTTGCAAAAAGGATGATCACAGGACCTCTGATCACAAAACACATTCAGTCACATCAAACATGGCAAGTCTTAAAGCTCAGTCTTTAAACTATCCTTCTGATTCTAAACAGAAACAGAAACAAAAGGCAAATCCTTTTGCACCTTGCCCTTACTGTGGGTTCAATGACCACCATCCTAAGGATTGTCAAATTGACAATTGTTGTGAAAATAGTGGAAGTTCCACTCATAACACCTCAGGACGTGGTAAGGCCATTCAGGCCAATAGAGGTATGACAAAGTCAGCCTCTCAGTCCACTGAGTCTACATCAGCAATAAAATGCATAATATGTGGTAGCTCAGTCCACTCCACCACTGACCATAAATCACTTGAAAATGTTAATAAGACCCTCAAAGCTAAGCCCTCCAAGAAGTGGAGTCCTAGAAAGAACTGACCCAGTTTACCATTTGTGCAGAAACATGCCAGGGATCCTGTTTGGCATCTTGATAGTGGATGTTCAAGGAGCATGACTGGTGTGAAGGAGTATCTGCACAAGTATGTGGATGAATCAGGACCCAAAGTGATATTTGCTGATAACTCATCATGTCTCACTGAAGGTTATGGTTCAGTAAACTGCAATGGTATAGTCTTTACTAGGATAGCTTATGTAAATGGTCTAAAATACAATTTGATAAGTGTCAGTCAACTATGTGATGCGAAATACATAGTTCAGTTTGATGATAAACAAGGAATCATCTTCAATGCTAATAAGGAAGTTGTCCTTATTGCACCAAGAAGACATGATGTTTATGTGTTAGACATGTCCAGTCTGACTCAGAATGGAACTTGTCTCTTTACCAAGGCCACTGATACTCTCAACTGGCTTTGGCATAAGAGACTCTCCCACCTGAACTTCAAAAACATAAACAACCTTGTTAAACAAAACAAGGTCCTTGGCTTACCATATCTTGTGTTTTCAAAGGAAAAACCATGCTCAGCTTGTGAAAAAGGTAAACATCACAGAGCATCCTTTAAAACCAAAACTAACTTTTCCATCAGGAACTGTCTTCATCTTCTCCATATGGATCTATTTGGACCAATTAGTCCTAGATCCATTAACCATGAGAAGTATACTCTGGTCATTGTGGATGAATACTCAAGATACACTTGGGTATACTTCCTGATCAAAAAGAGTCAGGCAGCTGAAACAATTATGTCCTTTGTCAGGAACATTGAAAATCAAAATGACATCAAAGTCAAACAGATTAGGACTGACAATGGAATAGAGTTCAAAAATTATGAACTTGAATATTTCTGTGATGAGAAAGGCATTTCACAAAATTTTTCCTCACCCTACACACCTGAACAAAATGGGGTGGCTGAAAGAAAAAATAGAACACTCATTGAAGCAGCTAGGACAATGCTAAATGGATCAATCCTTTCCAAACACTTTTGGACTGAAGCAGTAAAGACTGCCTGTTACACATAAAACAGATCCATCATTGTCAAGAGACATAGCAAAACTCCTTATGAGTTATTCAAGGGAAGAATCCCTTACATCAACTACTTTCATGTCTTTGGGTGTCCTGTGTTTATTCATAATAACAAGGATCACTTAGGAAAATTTGATGCCAAAGCTGATGATGGATACTTCCTAGGATACTCCCTTGTCTCAAAGGCCTTCAGGGTGTTCAACACTAGGAGACAGCATGCTGAGGAAACATTTCATGTTACCTTTGATGAGAGCATTGATGCAATCACTGTCTCTAACAACTCAATGGAAGAGATAGGTATTGATGAATCATCAAGATACCCTCCTGATGAACATCTTGCTGATAATGGTCCTTCCACTCAGTACCATGCAAATGATGACATCTCCTATTACATCATTCCCTACAACCTTCTTTACCCAACCATCACTAAGTTTATTAAAGCATAAAATACTGATGAATTCATTCAGTCAGTACAAAGTGCTCAGGCACTAAACAATCACAGTGATGAGTCAACCCACTCAGACACTCATGATGTTGAAGGACATCATGTGTCTGATCCTGATCCTACCCATCAGGCCTCTACAAGTTCTAATCAGTTTCCAAGACCTCAGGACTGTTGGACTAGGTCTCAGGATATAGAACTTGTCAATATAATTGGTGAGCCTACTGAAGGCATGCTCACAAGAAGCATGGCTGCTGAACTGAGAACAGCCTCAGCCAATGAATGCCTATTTGTGGGCTTCATTTCCACAATTGAACCCAAAAGTGTTAAGGAAGCACTAAAACATCCAAGTTGGGTTCAAGCCATGAATGATGAACTGGAACAATTTGACAGAAACAAGGTAATGACCTTGGTCAAATGTCCTGAAGATGTTTCAGTCATTGGCATGAAGTGGGTATTTAAAAACAAATCTGATGAAAATGGCATAGTCATTAAAAATAAAGCCAGACTTGTAGCCAAAGGCTATAATCAACAAGAAGGCATTGACTATGAAGAAACATTTGCACCAGTAGCAAGGATGGAAGCTATCAGGATATTCCTTGATTTTGCTACATACATGAACTTCAAGGTGTACCAAATGGATGTTAAAAGTGCATTCTTAAATGGCTCACTGAAAGAAGAAGTTTATGTTCAGCAACCTCCTGGATTTGAAAGCCATGAGTTTCCTGACCATGTCTGCAAGCTTAACAAAGCCCTTTATGGACTGAAACAAGCTCCCAGGGCATGGTATGAGACTCTTTCAGCCTTCCTGATCCAAAACAAATTTGTTATAGGCAAGATAGACAACACATTGTTTATCTACAAGACAAATAATGATGTCATACTTGTACAAGTGTATGTTGATGACATCATCTTTGGCTCAACAAATTATAAACTTTGCAAACAGTTTGAAAAACTAATGGCAAAGAAATTTGAAATGAGCATGATGGGAGAACTGACTTACTTCCTTGGTCTACAAATCAAGCAGACTGATAAAGGAACCTCTATCAGTCAAGAGAAGTATGTCAGAAGCCTACTAAAGAAGTATGAGATCAGTGACTGTGCCTCAGTCAAGACTCCCATGGTACCCCCAAACAACCTTGGTCCTGATCTTACTGGAAAACTAGTGAATCAAACTCTTTTTAGAGGAATGATAGGATCACTGATGTATTTACTTGCATCAAGGCCTGATATCCAATTCTCAGTCTGCTTATGTGCCAGATATCAATCTGACCCAAGAGAGACTCATATCACTGCTGTGAAAAGGATATTAAGGTACCTGAAAGGTACTCCAAACCTTGGATTATATTATCCAAAATGTTCAGGCCTTGATCTTAAAGGATACTCAGATTCTGACTATGCTGGATGCAACATGGACAGAAAAAGCACCTCAGGCTCTTGCCAAATTCTTGGTGGAAAACTAGTCTGTTGGAGTGCTAAGAAGCAACAATCAGTTGCCATGTCCTCAGCTGAAGCTGAATATGTTGCAGCAGCAAGTTGTTGTGCAAATGTACTCTAGATGAAAAGTCAACTCAGTGACTATGGAATTCAGTACAAGATGGTTCCCATCTTTTGTGATAACACAAGTGCAATTGCCATCTCAAATAACCCAGTTCTTCATCAGAGAACAAAACACATTGATATTAGATATCACTTCATCAGGGACCATGTCATGAATGGTGACATAGAATTACACTTCATTCCTACTGAATATCAGCTAGCTGATATATTCACCAAGCCATTGGATGAACCAACTTTCACCAGACTGAAAGCTGAACTAGGAATGTTGGATATTGAGAATCAGTCCACTGATTGACTCCATCCAAATATGTGTAAATTCTGATAAACCCAAATCCCTGACTCAATGTGTTCTTCAGTGAGAAAGGTCACTGAACTTCAGGAACTAAACCCAAGTTCCTGAACCCTTGAACCTCAGGAATTAGACCTAAATTCCTGAACACTAGAACCATCAGTGACTTAACCCAAGTCCTGACAATCAGGTTCACTGAATGAAAAGTCATTCAGGGTCCTCAAGAGACATTAAATACTAACTTAAATGCTCTAAGTATCTAGTTAGTAAATGTCCGAGGTTGGTAATTGAATTCTTATTTAATATAAGAATATTTGTTCTTTTGCCTTTCTGGCTTCCACCTCTGGGCCACCACATTCCCACTTGGCATTAAATGCCTCTCCAATCACATTACAGATATGTGATGACTCATCTCTGCAAATTACACTTTTGCAGAACTGCTCAACTGTTCATCTTGACTGTTGCGCCAAACCAGGGAAAGTGGAGTGTTGGCATTAAATGCGGATCCCAAAACATTTTATTCAAAACGGTTTCCAAAAATTCTTTTTGAATAAATAAAATCCGCTTAATGCCTAAAATACCCTCCACTTCACTTCCCTATAAATACCCCAACCAAAATAACAACACACACGTCTATTAGAAATCTTAAGTAAATTCTGCCCATTTTTTCTCTCAAAACTAATAGTGTGTGTGTTCTTAGGCTTTAGAAACCCAGAATCATTTGTTAACCCAGACCTACCAATACAAATGGCTTCTTCTAATGCTATCACATACGCCCCTAATGTGGATTTCATATTAGAGGGCGTAGACCTCACAAAGAACAATGTGGTGGGAAACTTTTCCTATCCACAAAAGTTCCATGCTTACAAGAATGTGATGAAATATCTTCAAAACTGTTTTCTTGCAAAAGCATTTACGAAAACCCCCTCAGTCATCTACCATGACTACTTGAGGGAATTCTAGTGTACTGCTGTGGCTACTAGCCCAAAAGACACCAAAGAATCCATCATCACTTTCACAATGATGAATGGGAGAAGGACCCTCTCCCTGGGTTACAATGACTTCATCAAGGCCACTGGTCTTGATTTTGCTGAGGCTTTTGAGCCCAATCCTACTGACCAAGAGGTCAAAGGAGAGTTGATATTCTTAGGACCTCATGACCCTAAACGTCCTAAGGAGTCCGCTGGAGCCTTATTAGAAAAGGCTCCAATTGTCAAAACCTGGTTCCACCCAGTCTAGAGGATCCTAATGACATTCGTCATTCAGGTCCTTGGGGGGGGAATAAATCCTCCACTGAGCAATTGAACTCATCACAACAATTGATGTTGTTCAGTCTCTTGGAGGGTAGAAAAATAGATACCGGAGGTATTATCTTCCGTGACCTTGTTGCTAAGCTCTCAGGAAAATCTAGGCAAAAACACTTGTCTTATCCTAGGTTTATTTCCTGTGTGCTTCAGGACCTTCTTGGTTCTGACTATGTGAGGCCTGACGTCGAAGGTATGAAACCCGACGTCTTACATAAGACCAATTTCACTAGTGGCATCACTGAGGTACAACCCATTGCCCTGACTAACTACATGCTGGTGGTTATTCAGGGGGAGAACGTTGTTTCTCCAGTACCTTCACCTACAAAGAAATTGAAGAAGACAAAGAAGGGTCAGTCCAGTAAGGTGGTTAGACCCAAACCACTCGCCACTGAGATTGATGCCCAGAACCAACTCAACCTTAAAAAGAGGTTGAATGTGGCCCAGACCTCTTAGAAACCCACTACAAAGACCCCCCTGACCACAAAACAAAGGCCAATGGAGGGCACTGAGAAATCATCCTCAGTGTCCTCGGGCAAACCTTCTCCACATGTCTCTACTGACATACACAAGTTAGTAGGGTCAGGAACAACCACCCATTCACATTCCGATGAAGGAACTGACAAATCACAATCAGTTCCTGAGGGAGAAAAGGGTTCTAAATCCTCGGTGGGGCAGCACTACTCCATTGAGAAGGGGACCCATCACCAATCACATCCCGCTAACGTTCCTGAGCAATTACACTCAGGGTCTCAGGGAGTAAAGGTCCCTGAATCCCCAAAAGGGCAGTACAACCCTGATGGGAAGGGGGACCATCAACCATCACAATCAGTGCCTCATGATAGTTCTGAAAAACACCCGTCAGGACTTGAAGGCCCTCAGGGGGACAAAGACTCAGAGGGATATAAACCACCCGCTGATACGGAACCCATAACCACCTCAGGCGGATCCCTTCACTCAGGAACTGCCCCCAAAAGCCAGGTTGGGCAAACCCCCCGGTTATTATGGCTAGTCAGGCTGAGCAAACCCACTCAGTTATTATGACGGGGTCAAGACCTGGCCACAACAAAGGTGAGCCCTCTTTTGAGGGGGAGCCGGATACCCTGAAGGTTCCTTTTCTGGCTGATCTTGAAATCTTACTGAATGAAGAGTCAGAAGAGGAATTAGTAGATTTTGGTGATGAGGACGATGTTCTGCGTATTGAGGAGGAAATGGAGACTGAAATAAGCCCTCCTAAGCACCTTGAACTACAACAATCTTCTCCTCCCCCTGAGGATCAACAACCCAGCTCCCCCACATCATCATCATCATCATCATCAGGTGCTTCCTCTCCCGCCACTCCTCAGTGGTTGGAGAGATATGATAACGTTCTTCCGTTGACTGAAAGACAACTGGTTAAATTCCTTCGCAAAGCCAACGAGGGTCTTTACACTGAACTCACGGAAGAACAATGGAATCAGCACACTGAAGTGGCAGCTTCCTATGCCGACTTCAGGGCTTCTGTTGAAGAATCTTCGGAAAAAGTGCTTCAGGTCGCCAAACTTACTGACAAACAACTTGGCGACCTGAGAGAAACCATTGATGAAATGGGCACTGAACAGCACAAGGAACTCTCCAACATTCTTAAGGGTATTGAATCTGTTCAGGAACAACTTGGAGATGATCCCATCCTGATCAAAAGACTGCACGAGTACATGGATACCCAGAAGTTCACCTCCAATTCCATCATTGAGCTTCTCAAGCTTCTTAAGGGGGTGGATTTCAAATATCTCAGGTCGCAGCAAGATTCTATTCATCAGGCAGTCACTGATACCAAGGGGCACCTGGAAAGGATATCCTCAGCCTTTGATCAGCTCTCAACAAAACATAATGAGCTGATCGACCACTATACCTCCCATGTCACTGAACTTACCAGGACCCAAAAGTCAATGGCTGCTGAAATTACCACCCTGAAGAATGAGTCATCAGAAACTAAACAGATGGTCTCCAGTATCCTCACCATTCTTCAGGCCTCTCAAATAGCTCCTCGTCCTCAGTCAGCAGGTACATCCACTGAAGTTCCAATACCTACTGAGGGGGAGAAAAATGATGAACTTCCTGATCCTTCATCTGCTATCGTGGTTGTCCCTGAAACTTCAACCAGTCAACCCCCTTCCACTTCCAAAGGGAAGGAAATCATGGTGACTGACAGCTCTCCTCCAAAACAATTTGTTCAAGCCTCAACTGAAAGGTAGGCAGATCCTGATGCACCATTTTATGTTGATTTGGATGGAGGAAAAAGGTTCTTTGGGACTCCTGATGAAGTGGCTGAAGTATTACATCAACAAGATCTCAGGAGGGCCCTAGAAAAGGACAAGGAACTCAACAGACCATTAATTGTTGAGGTTGCCAAGGAGGAAATCAAGGAGTCTGATAAAGACATTCAGGGGGATGAATTCATCAGGCTACAAGCTGAACTTCTTCAAGAACACAACAAACAAGCCAAACTAAAAGAAGAAAGGAGGCAAAGAACCTATGAGAGGTATGCGTAGCACATGACCAAGACCAAAGGAGAGGGCACAATCACTGACATAACCATTCACCCCACCAAACCCATAAGCATAACGGTTCACAGGGGACCAAGGAAGTCTGAGGTTAACCAGCCCATTAAATTCTCAGACTTTGGGCTAAGGGAATGGGATATGATGATGCCCATCCTGAGGAAGAAGACACAAAGCAAGATAGCCCCATCTATTATCAAGTCCCTGAACGCAAAATATGAAGAACTTGAAAGGGTAGCTAAGAGTCTTGGGATTGATCATGAGAAGGCGCTTGCTTCTCAGGGACTGGTAATCCCTGAACCTACTCAGAAGTTCGGAAGGAAGAGAAAAGCAGTAGGTCAGTGTAGGGTATTCACAATGAAAGAAACACTTGTTTGAGGCCTTTAGATGGATCGAATGACTAAGAACTAGAGAGAGAAAGTGGGAACTTCTAGAGAGAGAGAACTATGTGTATATTAGCTTGAAATGTAGGGAAGTTCCAACCCTTCCCTTGCAAGGGAAGGGGTATTTATACATATTACTTAATATGCCCCTAGTGGTCTGTGGAGAGAGCTGACAGAGGGTAAAGACCCGACCCACTCCACAATACTAATTAATAACTAATCTACTAATAATATTACTGATAATCCTACGAGCTATGATGAGCTAATAAGTACTCGGGGTGACCGAGTCTTCAGCTGAATATTCATATTCCTAACAATCTCCCCCTAAGGGAGGTCACCCCATAAGTAATGTTCTGAAATTCAGCACTTCTTCCTTGGATCTTGACATCATAACTCGTAACCATTGATTCTTCAATATCATAGATTGTTGTGCAAACATCCGTGATCTTAAGATGACTTCTCTTTTGTCTTGGATGAACTTTGAGTAAACTTTGAAAGTATCATCCCACTTGAGTCTCAAAGTCATCTTTCAGTAGTAGGTCTCCATGTGATGAAATATACTTAGAGCCGACATGCTTACACGATATGGTGTCATGATCTTCAGCATCAGAGTTAGCAGAAGCTGTGTTGAAGGTCTTTTAGGTTGATCATGACTTCTTTGATGATGATGTGGTGTGAGCATGTGGTGATGGATTGGCATCTTTTCTGCAACCAGCTACCACAGCAACCAGCTACAGCATTCCACTGCTACAATCGCCAGAAGTTCCTGCATACGACAGTTAGCAATAATTCGACCGGTACTTACAAGTTTGGACTTCGAGATAGTCAACAGCATATTGTGAAAACTCTCTCTAATCCTTACCAAGACCGTTCCTAATCGAAAACCCACAGAGGGCTTTTTAAGATTTTACCGTAGTAAATCAACGATTAGGTGAGTCGCTGGAGATCACTCCACGACTGTAGACCGGTTGAAACCGTCGCGACCACTAAGCGTAATCCACGAGGAATTACCGAAGTGACCTGCTTTCAGGGCTGCTTGATGTTGACCCTGGCAGGAATTTCCATTCAATCATTGAGAATTACATTAGTAAATTCTCTCATAAATGTTCTGGTAGATTGCTAAGATCTGCGTAGGACTCATGAGTTTACAACTGGTGTCCTTAATGTTGAACAACCAGTGTAGAAATAATTCGTGTCCCTATGAGATCTTATTATGCATCTCGTGGCTCTAGACTCGATAGTGCGATTTGATTTAGTGAGCGGAGGCTGGAGAGGACTGCCACCTTTTCAATATCATCTAACTCGGAGTGAGAGAGACAATAGAAATGTATTGAACTCCGTGACAATTGAAACAAGAGTCCTTTGAGGGACCTTGAGTGGCTAGGGAGGGTTGTGCAGCGTATCACTGGGTCCATGATACTTTGTCTTCAATGCCAGCAATCAACTAAGTGATTCTGACAGCATATGTATTGACCCGGTTTCTGCCTAAGTTGTAAGGAGGGCTATTTCTTTTCACCCTTTCTCTTTACAATTCTTTTTCATTCTTCAACCCCTTCAGCGCTTACCGAGACTTCATAACTAACACCTTGTTGGGTTTGTTCCAGTGTTAGCTCCATCTCAGTCGGCACTCTTCCCTCATTCACTTTTCTCCTTTTTAATCATACCTAAGGACTTCTACACTAACTAGTGGATTGTCCCTGGGTAGATCCCTCCGGCTCTGGCGGGATCGTGGGAACTTGTACCTAACCTTACCATCCTTAGAACTCCATTATATGAAATACAATGGTCGGTCTTTGGTGTTCTTCCACAATTGCCAAACCAAATCTTTGAAAAATCTCTCAAAGTGTTCATGATTTCGAAACACATTTTTGCAAACACTTAAGAGTTTTATATTTTTCAAATGCTCCCCCTCAACATGTGCTCGAGTGATAGTTTTATAAATTTGCACATGTTAGGTAGAGCTCGCATTTTTTGAATTGATCCACTTTCAGTGAACATGACCGATTCGAGACACGCTTACATCACTAGTTAGACTAGCTTGAAATTATTACCCGGCCTGGTCAAGTCCACAGAAAGTTTCTCGAAATGGTACTCTCTACTCAGATACATCTTTTTCGAGACACGCTTACATCACTGGTTAGACCAGCTTGAAATTATTACCCGGCCAAGACGTATCCTTTCGATTGATGGCAATTCAAGTTTCGTCAATTCATTGGTGAAGTCTGAGCCTTGCTCACGTGAGATGCCAAATCCTTTGTTTTGTTAAAAGCATTTGCTCCCCCTCATTATGTGCATCGATATAAGAAAGATTTTAGCACATATGGAAGAGCTTGCTTTTATGACCAAAACATTTTGCTCCCCCTCAATATGTGCCTTGATATACAAAATGGTTTAGCACATACGGGAGAGCTTACATTAACTTCCAAATCATCACATTTTATCAGAATTTCATATTTAAATCACATTCTCTCCCCCGATCAAAAATTTCAAACCATTTGAGATTTGTGATCCCAAGTGATTTAAATAAGTTTAGAAAATTTGAGAGAAAATGTGGTCAGGTTTAAATGTATTCTGATTTTGAAGCATACTATGCTTCCCTTGAAACAACGAGAGAGTGTCACTGCTGATGTTGCACAAATTTGGCAAGGTGTCGGAAATTTGAACAAATATGCTCCCCCTCAATTAATGACCCGTTTTCCATTAAAAGAGCTGTAGTCATTCAATTGAGCGACGGGTATTTGTGAAAATTTAATTCAATTTACCACCTTGTATAACATCAAGACTCTCTAGAAGAATCAAACAACATAAAGAGTCTGATGAAAAGAAGACTTCTCTTCTTATACACGACAAGACGCACTGAAACGTACATCAAGTCGGTGAAACATGGATATGAAGTAATCCATGCCCAGGTGAACATCACCCAGTTGGAGGAACAGCCGTCCTTTTGGCAACGTGCTTTCCCCAGAGTGTATCGCGGGTTGCAGTATGAAGTAACTGCAAGCCATTAAGACATGTTTTAACTGATTAGTATAACTTCTGCTCGAGCTTCATTTAAGGATCCGTGTCATTGTTGAATGACATTTCTAGATCCGTAAATGTTATCGATAAACAGAAGACATGCCTAGGTAGGACTATTTTTGGTATTTTCTGATTTTTCGATTTTTATGGTTTTTATAGGTTTTATATTTTTGTATTTTCTTTTTGATTTAAGATATATACAACTATGTACAAGGATATAAGAAGACAATCCTTTACTCCTCCTTTTCTTCCTGAAGACACTTGAGGGTTTCAGGAGTCATGCTCTTCATGCCAAGGCGTGGGAGAATAAACTGAAACCTTTCTCTTGGGAGGGCCTTGGTGAAGATGTCAGCTAACTGAAACTCTGTCCTCACGAAGTATAGTTCCACAATTCCTTTTTCCACCTGTTCCCTGATGAAGTGATGCCTGATGTCGATGTGTTTTGACCTGGAGTGCTGAACATTGTTACAACAAAGAGCAATGGCGCTTTTGTTGTCACAATATAGGGGAATTTTGTTGTATGAGAATCCATAGTCCGAAAGTTGTGATCGCATCCAAAGGATTTGTGCACAACAAGCAGACATGGCAATGTACTCAGCTTCAGTAGATGATATGGAAGTACTCATCTGCTTCTTAGAAGACCAACTAACCAACTTTTCCCCTAAAAACTGAGCTCCTCCTGAGGTACTGCGACGAGTGTCTTGACATCCCGCATGATCAGCATCCGCGTAAGCCGTTAACTCCATTGCAGTGTCCTTAGGATACCAGAGACCCATATGAACAGTGCCTTGAAGATATCGAAAGATCCTTTTCACTGCTTCAACATGCTTCTTGGTTGGCCTGGATTGATACCGAGCACACATACACACAGCAAACAAAAGATCTGGTCTGCTAGCCGTGATGTACATCAAAGATCCAATCATGCTTCGATATTTTGTTATATCCACTGGAATCCCTGAAGGATCTTCATCCAGCTTCGTTCTATCAACCATGGGAGTGTCAACAGGTTCACTTGAATAGAATCCAAACTTTTTCAAGATCTCGTTGGCGTATTTGGATTGATTAATGAATATGCCTCCGGGACTTTGAGAAACTTGTAATCCTAAGAAGAATGACATTTGTCCCATCATGGACATTTGGAACTTGGAATTCATCTCCTTTGAAAAACTATCACATTCACTAGGATCTGTTGAAGCAAAGATGATATCATCTACATAGATCTGAACTAGTAGTAGATGGTTTCTTGACTTCCTGGTGAATAGTGTGGGATCAACAACACCCTTGGAGAATCCGTTCACTAGGAGGAACTTGGACAATGTATCGTACCATGCTCTTGGCGCCTGTTTTAACCCATAAAGAGCCTTCTTCAAGTGGTAAACATAAGTAGGATGTTCAGCATCCACGAATCCTTCTGGTTGACTCACATAAACTTCTTCCTTTAAGTCACCATTCAAGAATGCCATTTTGACATCCATCTGGTAGACTATCATATTTTGACTAGCAGCATTTGCCAGGAAGATTCTTATAGCTTCAATTCTAGCAACCGGAGCAAACGATTCTTCAAAATCAATGCCCTCTTCTTGTCTGAACCCTTTAGCAACTAGCCGTGCCTTGTTCTTTAACACATCACCATACTCATCAAGCTTCACTTTGAAGATCCACTTTAAAGCAATGATCATTGCAAGCTCTGGAGGAGGCACTAATTCCCATACTTCAAGTCGATCAAATTCATGGATTTCATCCTGCATAGCCTGGAACCAGCAATCTTTAGTCATTGCTTCTTTGGCATCTTTTGGTTCGACTTTGGACAGTACAGAATTGAAGAAGCACCATAGTGCATCAGTGGCTAGTTGATTACGTGTGGATACTGGACGTGAGGGATTGCCTATGATGTTGTCGATTGGATGATCACTGGTCCATTTTCTGAGATGGTCGTGAGGTTGAGGGTTATGAACAGATGTAGCAGTGCTGTGTTCTTCAAATGAGGATGTGTCTGAAGTATGTTCAGGAGCAAATATGTTTTCAAAAGGAACCTCATCAACAGGAGCAAAAGGGTTAACTTCCAAAGAATGATAGTCTGAAGATTCTTGTATTACTGGAGAAGATTGAGCGTTTGATGATGAAGGCGATTGACAGGCAGCTGGAGCATTGAGACTGACTGATACTGAAGCTGTTGCGCCTTCTGAACCTTGTGGGGCTTGAACCTCAGCCATAGGAAGTATAGCAGGTTCACTTGGGATGGTTCCATTCGTTGGCTCAAAGTATTCATCAAACATAGGATCGAATAACTTCTTCAACTCCTCGCATGTAGGTGGCACATAAGAATCTGCAGGCGTAGAATTCTGTACAAGTCCTGAACTAATGGGTCCAGGTGACAAAAGGTTAAGATCGGGTCCAGAACTAATTTGTCCTGAAGCAGGTTGCTCACTCAGCTCATCGAACGTAACATGAATGGTTTCCATGATTTTACGGGTTCTCTTATTGTAGATTCGATACCCTTTACTGTCTGGTGCATATCCAACAAAAATACCTACATCTGCTTTAGCTCTTAACTTTCCCAAGTCTTGACTATCGTTAGTTGGATAGCAAAGTGCACCAAACACACGGAGAAAAGAAAGATCAGGTTTCTTGTTATGAATTAACTCGAAGGGAGTCTTCTCATGAACAGGATGAATTAAGGATCGATTTTGAGTGTAACATGCTGTTGCAATAGCCTCTGCCCAGAGAAACATCGGTGACTTTGAAAATATAAGCATGGTTCTTGCAGCTTCCACCAGAGTATGGTTCCTTCGTTCAACCACTCCGTTCTGTTGAGGAGTGCGAGGGATACTTTTCTGATGCGTGATGCCAATACTTTCATAGAAATTACGGAGTTGTTGGTTAACAAACTCAGTACCATTATCAGTGCGGATGATTCTGACAGTTTTATCGAGCCTTACTTGCAGCTGTTTTATCAGTTTAATGATAACCTCTGGAGTTTCGTCCTTGGTTCTCAAAAACTTTACCCATGTGAACCGAGAATAATCATCTACTATCACCAGAACGTACTTCTTTCCATTTATGGTTTGTATTCTCATTGGACCGCACAAGTCCATGTGGAGGGTATGAAGAACTTCCAAGTTGGTGTTGATGGTTTTAGGCTTGTGGGTTTGTTTCTTGCTTTTACCCAGTTGACATGCAGAGCAGAGATGATCTTTCTCATATTTCAGTCTGGGCATCCCTCTAACAAGGTCTTTACGTGAAAGATTATTAATGGTACCGAAGTTCAAGTGGTTCAAACGACGATGCCACAGCCATGATTTTGTTTTAGAGGCTTTAGAAAGCAAGCATATGGGAGAGGATTTCAACATTTCTTCAATCGATATGGTGTATAGATTGGTTCCCCGACAGCCCTTGAGGAGATCTATACCATCCAATTCTCTGACGAAACATGTATGTTTTCTGAAAGCCACTTCCAGATCTGAATCACAAAATTGACCCACAGAAAACAGATTGTGCCCTAGTCCTTCCACATAATATAACCTTGAGATTACACTGTCACCAAACACATAATCTCCATAACCCATAATAGCACCAAAGTGGTCGTTCCCAAATCTAACTGTCCCGATAAACTTTTTCACGAAGTTCTTGAGCCGCGAGCAATCCCCAGTCATATGTTTTGAGCAGCCTGAGTCCAAATACCACAGGACGATTTGTACGACCTGCATTTGAAACCAGACAACAATGGATAACTGAAAAATGTGGATCCCCAAGTGCAGTTGGGGTCCGTTTGGTCAGCACATACATATTCTGGAACCACAGATTTCACAGATGCTACTGTCTTTACTGAGGAGACAGAACTAGAGGCAGGACAAGACCTAGATGGAAGGCATTGTGACACTAAAGACAGGATTCTACCAGTTGGTTTCCATTCCTTATTTTTCACAATTTTATGCTTATTCATTTTAGGTAATGAGCTCTGTTGTCCTAAATTGAATTTCCTTCCAGTGGGTCTCCATTCCTTATCTTTCACAATTTTATGCTTATTCATTTTAGGTAACGTGTACTGTTTTCCTAAATTGAATTTCCTTCCAGTGGGTCTCCATTGATATCCTACGCTAGCAAATGTTTTTCCTGTTGCTTTCCAAACTTTCTTGCATGCTTCAGTTATCCTAACATTCTTATCATGGGGTGATGCAGAAGACATCAAGAAAGACACAACACACTCATCATGATTAGCAGAAATTAAACAATTGTCGCATGTTTTACAGATAACATTAGAATTCGAATTAATTACAGTACTTTTGATACTAGAATCAACACGATTCATCCTACTCATTGTAAACTTATTGTTCCTAGGTTGGGCTTCTACATTCTTCAAGTGATCATTCTTAGCTGGCGCAGTCCTATCCTTTCTTGCGTTTCCACTAGACCTTGACCCGCTAGCTTGAGTGTCACTTTTTACTCCTGTAGAAGCATCGAAGGGAACATTAGTTTGTTTTTCTGTCACATGCCTTCCTGATAATGATGTGTTGGGTTCTGATTTTTTTGGTGGTAGATCAAAGGCTACATGCTTATTCTCAACAGTAGACGATGATGCAACAAATCTATCTCTATGGCTGCTAAACTTAGGAATTGAGCCTATGGCATATTCTAAGTTTTCCTGAATCCTTTTCGTGAGTTTGCAGGCATAGACAACTGCCCTATCAAGTGGCTTATCAGTCCTATCCTCTTCAACTACCTCACGAAGTGTGTCAAGGCCCTCTCTAAGATGATCGAGATATGTTTGATGGGCAAAGTTGTTATTTCTAAGCTTAAATGGAATACGCCCAACATCAACATCATACTTTTTACAATCAGTAGCCTTTGGTGCATCACAATTACAAGTGGTGCATGGCATTTTACCTTTCACCCGAGCCTTAAGATTCTCAATTTCATTTGTCAAAGAGGTTATTTGATCATTGTGATTGCTTCTTGTAACTTTAATAGAATCATATAACTCTTTGAAGTGTTGTTTAACCTTTGAATTTTCTTCTCGATAACACTCATTTTCATAATGTAACTTATTTATGGTGTTTTGATATTGAAAATTCTGAGAATCTGAAGACGAAGGTTTATTGGTGCCATACACTTCACACTTGTTGGATTTCAATTGGGCAATCTGGGCCCTCAGCAGTCGAATCGTGTTCGTGTGAGCTTGAATTGTCTCATCTCGTTTGCTTAATTCAAAATAAGTATCAAATTCAGGAGCATCCAAGGATGCCTTGTCATTTGATATTTTATGTTTTTCATTTAAATGTTGATGTTTCAATTGCAAATTAAGATATTCAACTTCTAATTTTGAAAAACGTTTAACCATATTCTCATGGTCATCATTTTGAATTTTTTCAAGCAATTTTAAATTCTCCCCCTCAAGCTCAACAACACGATTCTGGGTGACATTTAACGCAATAGCATACTCATTAAATTGACAAGCAGACAATGCAGAATCAGTGACAGTGTAAAATACATCTTGTGCAATACATTTAGCAATCAAGTTGTCATTAGTAATGAGTATGTTTTTTCTTTCAATCTCTCGACTCTTAAGTTCTATTGCATATTCATTCACCTCATTTTCCATATCTTTAAACACTACTTCCATTTCTTTTATTTCGGCTTTAAGGGCAGTTTGCAACCCTTCAAAGTGTTCTTTAAGTAGTTTAAAGAATGGCATGACCTCAGTTAAGTAACACCTTTTAGCATATTCAAAACACCTTTCCCCCTCAGTAATACCAGAGGGTGTGATTCTCTTCTTGCATGTTTTATCGAAATCAGCAAACAGTTGCCAAAGCACATATAAGCTAATAAAGGTTTTACATTCGGTGGGAAGAGATAAAGGCACCAAATTCCTAGGTGTATTGGGAGGATACACCGTTATGGACGCAACTTTTCTAATGAGGGGGGTGTTGGCCTTAAGTTTTTCTACCTTAAGTCTTTCATTATCTTGTTTCCAGAAAATCTGTTCAGGTGTTAACTTCTTTTGAGGAGCAAACACAGTCAAACGATTTTCCTCACTATAGTCATGGGGTTTGATTATTATTCGTCTGACTACGCACTCGGGATCCCTCATTTTCTCATTCATTCTTTCCTTTGTTCTCTCACTCATCTCCTCCTCCTCTTTAGTGTAGAGAAGCTCAGGCGGTTCATGATTAGGCATAAACATCACATTGGAATCATTTAATGCAGGTTGGGCTATCTTAGCAATCTCATGAATAGCTAATTTAGATCTACCTACATTGCTTTCACTATGCTTGTCACTTAACTTTCTGTGCTTATACATCATTTGGGCAGTCTGTCTGGTTTGGTCTTGTGTGTACAACTTATCTTCAAGCTTATTTTTTAACGTCTTGAGTCTAGAGAAATCATTTAAAAGTGTTGATTCTTTTTGCTTGAATTCTAGCTTAAGTGTATTTACACACTTTTGTGCTTCCTGTTTCTGTTTGACAGACTGTTCTAGCTGACTTTTCAAAGAACTCAACTCTAATTTTAATGTTTCTTCTCTTACTCTAGACTCTTTAATAAGTGTACTCATTTGACCTTCTAATTTCTGCTCACGTTCATTAAGCTCAAACTTAGCACGCTGTTCATACATAGCCACTTGTTCTTTATAAATGTTAAGTCTAGTGATCAAGTCATCATCAGGGACAGGCAATTTGTTCTCATGGCACTCATATGCATTATCTAAATTACACGCATTATCTAAGGCACCTACATTACTTACAACACAAACATCATTATTTACAAAAGATTCACCATTTGGTACATCAGGCGAGTTGTTGTGATTCAAATACTGTTCATATGAAATAATATTGCTATTTTCCATGTCAACACTACTTGTGTCAGAAACATCTGCCTGATGTACTTCTTTGGGATTCTTTTGTCCCTCGACTATATTATATGTGTCATAAATTTTTAGTACCTCAGATATCACGGATGCATTAGAAGGACCAACTTGACGGGGAGATGAGACCAAAGAAGACAAATTAGCCAAGAAGATTGTTTGAGCCGTAGGTTCATCATCTACATCCGAGTCAAATGCATCACAGTCATCTGCCTTGAAGATGTTAGGATCATTAAGTGCTAGATCCTGAACTGGTTGCTCATCCACATCTTCATCAAAAGTATTTCCCCCATCTCCTGCCAAGAACAATAACTCTTCCTCATCCAATACAGCTCCATTCTCTTGAGCTTGCATTAACAGCATCTTGTCTTTGAAGTAATCTGAGTTCTGAGGACGTTTAGGTTGATTGCAGTTTCTAGCAATGTGTCCAAGCCCCCCACAATTATAACACTTGATCTGTTTCCCTTGACCCTGATTGGCATTCCCTGCTCTATTCTGCACATACCCTCGACCCATGTTTCTTCCAGCTCTCCCTTGCACATTCTGAACCACAATTTTCCCATCCTCCACCATTGCTAGATTACGTGGGTTGGATGAATTCCTTAACTGATTGTTGGTCTGAGGGAGTGATGCTTGAAACTGTTGAACCAGTAATGATACTTGATTGGTGAGGTTGTCAATCATTTTGTCGGTCTGAGAGTAGCCTGAGTCAAGTTGGGAACTCATAGCAGGTACTTGTGAGTGAAGTTGATGATAGCTTGGGTTGGATGATGATTGGATTGTTGGTTGAACATTTGTCATGAACGCCAGTGGATCATTTGTAGTTGAAGGATTAAACTTTTCTCTCAGCACCCGATCGTAGACAGCATGCTTCTCATGTTGTTGCAGATATGCATACAGCTGTTCATAGTTGGTTTCCCTTAAACCTTTGTTGAGTTTGACAGCAGTAACAAATCTGTCCCATTCAGGAGTCATGTTGTTCACAAACTTTGAGTTTAGTTGGATATTTGGCATAGTCATTCTGATCATCCTCATATCATTCACCAACTTATGAAATCTCACATAGTAGTCTGTGATATTCTCTCCTGGATTCATTTTGAAATGCTCGAACTCATCATACAGCTGTGACTCCCGATCTTCCTTTGTGAGTTCTGACCCTGCCAACAACATTTTAACGTTGTCCCACACAGCTTTGGCTTCAGTGTTGAAATTGATGAGCTTGTATACATCCTTTGGAAGACCTTGAATGACTATGTTTGAGGCTCTAATGTCAGCATCATACCTCTTCTTTTCTTCTTCATTAAGATCATTGTAGTTTCTAGGTCTGTCGATGCCCCAAGTTACAGACCCATCTTCACCAGTTGTAACAACATCTCTGGTGGTACCCATCTGATATGGTCCATCGTCAATTGACTTTAGAATGTTAACTCCATTATCTTTTCCCAAGCAGTAAAGTCTTATCCTTTGTGCCCAAGACTCATAATCCGTCCTATCCAGCATAGGTGGACGAGTGTCAGATCCTGCTGCTTGAATATCTTCTGATGATGTGTTTGATGTGGTAGCCATAGTAACTACGGGATTTTACAGATCTTGTGATTTAACCGAGAAATCGAATCTTTCGCGGGAATTTCTAAAATCACCAAGACACAAACCGCATAGACAAATAGCACCCTTGAGGATACAAACCGCCTAGACAAACCGCGTAGACACAAACCGAGTTCACGCTGCTGAGACAAACCGCGTAGACACAAACCGAGTTCACGCTGGAGAGACAAACCGCGTTGATACAAACCGAGTACACGCTGCAAAGACAAACCGCGTAGACACAAACCGAGTTCACGCTGCAGAGACAAACCGCGTAGACACAAACCGAGTTCACGCTGGAGAGACAAACCGCGTAGACACAAACCGAGTTCACGCTGGAGAGACAAACCGCGTTGATACAAACCGAGTTCACACTGCAGAGACAAACCGAGTTGACACAAACCGCGTACGCGCCTTATAGACAAACCGCGTAGACACAAACCGCCAAACACGTCGCTTTCAATGCTTTTTGTCCTTTTTCCTAAACTAGTAATAAGACAAACCGCGTTCTCGATGTGACACAAACCGCGTTCAAGAACACGTCCAAAGTACACAAACCGCACCCAAGAACACTTGGATAAAAACACTCGAATCACCCAAAAACACCACACAAACCTTAAATCTGTGAATCCAAGCACCAAATACTACTCTTATACTGTTCCTAAGCTAGAAAGTACAAGGTATAACAACTTCTAATCACTAAACAAAGCACAAAATGAAATTTATGTAACTTATCAAATCGAACTAAAAAGCCTCAAAAACTAAAAAAATCCGTGAATACCAACTCTCATGGACCTAACCATGGCTCTGATACCAATTGTAGGGTATTCACAATGCAAGAAACACTTGTTTGAGGCCTTTAGATGGATCGAATGACTAAGAACTAGAGAGAGAAAGTGGGAACTTCTAGAGAGAGAGAACTATGTGTATATTAGCTTGAAATGTAGGGAAGTTCCAACCCTTCCCTTGCAAGGGAAGGGGTATTTATACATATTACTTAATATGCCCCTAGTGGGCTGTGGAGAGAGCTGACAGAGGGTAAAGACCCGACCCACTCCACAATACTAATTAATAACTAATCTACTAATAATATTACTGATAATCCTACGAGCTATGATGAGCTAATAAGTACTCGGGGTGACCGAGTCTTCAGCTGAATATTCATATTCCTAACAGTCAGGAACCTGAACAATATATAGCTGCTTTGCACTGCAACAGGATTCCCCCTGAGGGAGTCAAGTTCATTCCTAACCGTGTCATCAAGAAGCCTGAGTATGGTATCTTCTTCATTGATGAATTCGCACAACCAACTTTCCAAAGAGTAAGTGACATTGATCTAGTGGAAACGACAACTCTCCTCGCCTACAAATTGATGGCGCTTAGAGTGAAGAGTCCTGAGAACGAGGAATTTGTCAAGCTGCTGGACAAGATGATGAATGAAAGACCTGAAAAGGAGGTGTTAGTGTCTAAGAAGGCGAAACTTGAACTCATAGGTTATGTACAAGAACCCTGAGTATTTTGTACTTAGTTAGTTAGGACTTGTAATGATATTAATAAGATGATGTTTTTATTATTTCAGTGTCCTTGTTTACTTTCTAGTACTTTCAGTATGAGCAGAAGTCATTAGCTCACTCATTACTGATCAAAACACTTAGGAATAATTTATATCCAAATAGGGGGAGATTGTTGGGTCCATCAGTACCCAAGAATACTTAAAACAAGATTTGGACAAAAATTAACTAAGTGTTAACTTAAACCGAGAACAATTCAAGTCACTGAGTGAACAGTCACACAGTGAGTCATCTTCAGGATGCTTAAGGCGAATTCAAGAAGAAGGATTCTCTACTCAGGAAGGCGGTACTCCCTGAGTAGGACTTAAGCCAAAGAAGAAGATGATGGTTCAGTGAGTGTTGGACAAGAACTCACTGAACCCCAGTCTCCTCAACAACATTAAGTGATTGAAGACTGAAGAACTCAACGCCTGAAAGAAAGGCGGGAAGATCTGGGAAAAGTTTAAGATAAGATCAAATCTTATCTTGTCAGGAAGAAACTTTCCCTAAGACGGCTAAAAGTCATGGAGTGTCAGACTAACCACTCCTAAAGACTTTATAGTCCATTCCCATTGGTTCTTGGAAATGACAATTACTGTTGTAATTGTCAGACACGCTTGCTTCAATAAGTTGTAGTTTTTTAATCACTTTTACTCTTTGATACTTGTGTATAAATAGGTTCAAAAGGAGAGAAGTTGAGTGTGTTTTGTACATTAAAAGCTTAGACTTTTACAAAGCAACTTCTCTCCTACAAAGAGTAACGTATCCCTGAGATAGCTCAGTGGGTCGAATTGTTACCACTCAAAGCAAAGCTTGAGTTTAGATAGGAGACACCACCATACCTTGTCTGTTCAATCCCAAGTGTTTGTTCCGCAAAACACTTAGGTAATAGATTCTTTGATTCATTTTTAATAAGAATTTAAACGTTGAAAAATACTTGTGTGTTTTTACTTTACGTTTTCATTAATCTGTTAGAATTAATCATAACATTGTATTAGTCATAAACACGAATAGATTAACTTTCTAGTTAACTCTAAGCGTGTTAAGGGAACAACAACATGACAATAATTGATGAACCAAAAACACATAACAATGGTCCATAATTGATGAACCAAAAACACATAACACCAGGATAATAATTGATGAACCAAAAAAAATAACAGCACAATAACTGATGAATCAAAACACATAACACAACACAATAACTGATGAACCAATAATTGATGAACCAAAAAAATAACATAACACAAGACAATAATTGATGAACAAAAAACAGATAAAAATGGTTAATAATTGATGAACCAAAAACACATAACACCAGGATAATAATTGATGAACAAAAAAAATAACAACACAATAACTGATGAACCAAAACACATAACACAACACAATAATTGATGAACCAAAAAAAATCATAACACATGACAATAATTGATGAACTAAAAACACATAACAAGGGTCAATAATTGATGATCCAAAAACACATAACAATAGGATAATAATTGATGAACTAAAAAAATAACAGCACAATAACTTATGAACCAAAACACATAACACAGTACAATAACTGATGAACCAAAAAACATGACAGATAGTTAATATGTTCATCAATTGATGAACAAAAAAAACTTAAATTCATACAAAAAAATTCATATTCATCAATTACATCACTTTAACAAAAACTTAAAGATAAAGATAAAGTTGTAGAGTCACTTGTGTTTGCCAATTTACACAACCAAACAACTTTCTCTCTATAACAAACAAACACTTTCTCAATTCAATTCAATGGCTTACAGTACTAAAAGAAATAATGACGGACCGGTGCTCCGGTCTAATTCACCAGCAACCAATAGATCATCTTTCGCGTCAGTGACATTCGCCACGTCTTCAAACACCTTCTTCCACACCAGATCCGTTACACCTATGACGTCATCATCCTCACCGTCACCTTCATCATCCGTAAGATTCTCATTCGATAACAACAGGTGAAAAGATAACTTCTACCGGTGAGTAATGATCATCACTGATGGATTCTTACGAAACATTGAAAAGGATTTTAATTTTTTGGGTACCAGATCATCTCGCCGGAACCTCTCGCCGGATTCCTGTGACCAAAGCATCTCGCCGGAACCCTATGATCAAATATCACATTTGATTGCTCAGTACAAAATCATTAATTCATTATAAAATGTTGAAAAAGAGATGACATGATAATTTTGTAAAGAAAGGATACATGAGATTTTGAGGAAAGTGTGGATCTGACGACTAAGGGTGACCCAGGTAAGTTAGGTGTGAATATTTAGGTGATGATATTACTTAATTACCCTTATAAAGATACGTCCATTGATTAAATCATAAAAAATCCAACGGCTCAAATTACTTTTTATACTTTGTAGAACTTGGTGACTTTGCAATTGATCCGTCACCTATACGGGGATAATCATAAAGACCAACTTCAAACCAAACTCTATTTTTAATTCTCAATCACTAAACATATACGTGAACGAAGTTCTACATTACGCAAATAATATAGATCTTACTACATTTCTACCTAGCTCATCAAAACAAAAGCTATTTTAAATTCTCAACCACCACACGTTTACCCAAAACGAACATCTACATCACGCAAATATAACTTCATTTTAAGTTTTTTCAAGGAGTGTTTGGCATCACTCTCTAATCTAACTTTTCCTGAGCAAAAGAAGTTATTTCGAACAAACCATTTTTTCACAACAAAAGCTATTTTATTAACTAATCCCGACGTGATCCCTATACGTTTACTACACTACTAACCTCTACATTACTACCTCTACATAATCAAACACAGCACACACACTAATACTATATAGCTAACCTAGCTCATCAATACAAAAGCTACTTTTAATTCTCAATCACTGCACCTAGCTCATCAGTTCCGTCGAAACAATCACAAAAATCATCATTTAGCAACGACTTCGTAAAGCTTTTCGATCCTTCTCGGCATTTAACACTTCCTCCTGAACTCCACAGCTCCTTATATTTAATCAAATTAAAAAAAAAAAAACACTTCAATTTAAAACTATCTATAAATACCTAAAAAGTTAACTAATTAGAGAGACACAATCACCTTGAGGAGCAACTCTGATTAGATCGTTTGATGAAAATAATACAACTGATCTGTTGATGAAGAATTCATGACACCCTCGCATGCTTTCGCCGTAGTTGCTTCGTACCCTTTGTTCGCCTTCTCTTTAGCTCATTCTAAGATCTTCAGTCACCACTTCTTCTTCTCCTCCTTTAATTACTTCATCAACATCTTCAGCCACCAGTTTAGTAGCAAGACCCAACTGTAAAACACAAATCAATACATCAATATCTACCATCTAAAATCACCCAATACACACACACCAAAATAAGTAGCAAAAATACAAATTATAAACAATCACAATCAATCATCTAAACTATCACAAACCCAACTACACTTTCAAAAACCATTACATATTTTTAATCCCTAAAATTCTTTCTTACATCATTGCAGGGCTTGTTAAAATTTTCTGTTAAGACATGTTTAATTAAGAGATAACTTAATGCAGACACTCTCGGTTTTATTACTTAATATTTTGAGTCATTTTTCTCTATTAAGTCACAAACAAACAGTTTTCATATCATTTAATGAATTAAGTTTTTTTTTTTTTTTTTTTTTTTTAAGTCAATTAAGTCGAATTCAAAAACCACCTAAGTTTTCTTTAAAAAAAATGCAAGTGCTTAAAATTTTTAAAAAAAGATAGTAACGGTTTTTCTACATACCTTTTATTTATTCTTTTATCATCAAATCCAAACCAAACAACAACGAAACCTGATGAAAACAGCCATAATATAAAAAAATTTCATATCTAGAACTTTGTGGTGTAGATATAGATTGGGATAATTCCAAAAATACCCCGGTTGCCCAAGGGCTGAGACTATTTTTATTCAAACTTTTTGCCTTATCTGGGACACCTCCTCGCTTACACAAAAAAAAAAAAAAAAAAAAAAATATATATATATATATATATATATATATATATATATATATATATATATATATATATATATATATATATATATATATATATATATATATATGGGGCCGTTATTGTGGTGTACAAGTTTAAAATAGATAAAATAGGCACACATGTGAACCGTTGGATCAAACATTATAGATGAGATTAGATATTAAATAGATGAGTGGCACAATTATAATTAAATGAAACACAAATGGCATTTGTGTACCAATTTATTGTGCTAATATTTTTTCTCTCAATTTTTACAATATACCAGATTAAACACAACCACCATCCTCATCATCTCACACCGATCTTTCCACAACTAACCGGAAGCCTCTCTGAACCGTCACGCGCCGCCACACGCCGGTGACAGTCACCGGATTTTCGGCTTTTCCGGCGAGTTTTTACAATTAATTCCTACCACCGGCCGACCACCTTTTTCCAACGATTACCTTTCAATCGGAGACCTTATACCACACCCACGCGCCGGTGTTTTTGGGACTTTTGTTTTGTTTCAGTTTCTATTTCTTCAGCAGGTTGTCAATTTTTGTTAATTTTTTGTGTCAGTCTGACGAAGTGGAAGGTTGTAAAATTGTAGGCGATCAAACCGAGATAACGAGGAGTATGAAATGATCGATCTAACTATTGATGGAGATAGTGTATACGAAAAAGGTATTGTGTGTGTTAGTTAGTGTTGTGTATTTCTTCTTGAAAACATACTTTTTAAGTCATGGGTAGTGTGTGAATTGATTTATGTGTACTAGCAACTTAGTAACTTATGTGTATGAGTTGAGTGAGATTCATGTGCTACTTGTTGTGTATGACTTAAATGAGTTGTATAAGCTACTTAGCTAACTTATGTGTATGAGTTGTATAAGTTACTTAGCTAACCATCAGTTGCATATATGTTTTGAAAATAACCTATTAGATGATTATGTGTATTAGCTACTGTTAGATGTTTAAAAATAAGCTATTAATTGATTATGTGTATTAGCTATTTAGATATAAATGTGTATTAGCTACTTATAAGCTATATGCTGATTATGTCTATTAGATGAAATAAACTTATGTCTATTAGATGAAATAAGCTGATTATGTCTTTTAGATGCAAAAAAGTTACTATCTTTCCTGTCATTTGGATTTTGGTTATTTATTGATAATGGCTCACTTTGTTGCAACTAGTTATTTGATATTGATTTTGATTCTTTAACGTCGCTATAATGATTTTTAAAATGCCTATTGAAACACAAGATACTCATATCTTGAAGGTTTATAAAGGAGATTTTGGTTACTATTTTACCATTGGAATTTTTGTGTATTTGGTATCCAAGATTATTATAAGAAAATTGCAATGTGATATTGACTTGTTGGGACATTGCAGGCCCTTATGCGTGGATTAAGCATAATACCTGCAAGTCAACCAAATGAAGTGTCAAACGTAGAAACAAGAAAAAGCGCATAAGACTACGCCGAGCCTTCATACTGGTACATATATTTATAAAACCAATAACTCATGTCTAACTCATGGCTAAATTTTTTTATCAGTTGGGTCTGAAGAACATAAAGTCTTATGTTTCCAGATTGCTTTTACTATGAAATCTGCTCCACATGAGTTTGGAGGTAATCTTGACCTCGGGTTTGGTGAGCCAACTTTTGCTTGTAATTGCTACTTTTGCTTGCTCTTTTGACTTAAAATAAGGAAGAAGCCTTAAAAAATTGGCTTATGATATATAAGCTGACTAAAATAAGCTCATAGGTCACTGAATAAGCTGAAAGAAAAGTAAGCTAAGCCGTGGTCATAAGCCGCATATATCGTGTATATAAGGCGTGGTCATAAGATGTTGTCTTAAGTGTATAAACTGATTTTATATGTTCCTATAAACGACGTCATTCATAATATCTAAATTGAGATCATAATGGTTATGCTGGGATTTAGGAAGTGATTATTTAATTATTGGGTGGTTTGTGTTACCTTATTTATCAGGTTGATATCATTAACGAAATCCCTTTACAGTGAAGAAATTGGGTTCAAGCAATCGATTACGTGCTGAATTGCATGCAACAGGTTTCAAGAAATAATCAAACTAGGTCTGGAGTGGAACGTTGTTACTTACACCACAATGTTACTAGGATTGTCTTCAGGTTAAACGTTGTGAAGATGCACACAAATTATTCTTTGAGATGCATGCTCGTTGTTTTGTTCCAGATGAATGGACTTATGGTATAAAGTTGGAGGGTCTTTGCAACATCAATCAACTCAAAGAGGCACTCTCTTTGTTCCTTAAGATGAGAAAAAACAAGTCTCTAGATATTCTTGTGTATATCTTCATCGATGGTACACGTAAATTAATGTGGGAAACCTGATGTTGCAAAGAATCTCTTTGATGAAGTTACTGTTAAGGGTAGCCTGATGTTTATACATACACTTTGCATGAGTTGATGGGTAAGCTTGTGACAAAGAAATCAGCTAATGATTATCGTGTTGCTGCATAGTGATTCTATGAGGGATACAGAAAATGTAATTGTGTGTTTAGCTGTATGTACAAGGAGAGCATTTCAAGGTTTCAGATCTTTGGTCATTAGACACTTGATATGCTATCAAAACCTTGACATGATTGATCGATGTTATGTTGTTGAATTATGTTTGTTAGTTTGATTGATCTGTAAGGTCTTTTTTATTTCTTTCTTTTTTGCAATTTTACTTACAATTTCTTTATGCTGAAGTCATCAGTTCATCAATACATTTTATTAACTGTAGATCCTTTTTATAATGTTTTTCAAGTGTTGTCAATTTGCATAGAAGTTTATGACATAGTTTGGAGCTAGGATTAATGAATAATCTAAGGTTTAATGCTGTCAAATAGAGTCGACTCATTGGCATTTTATGCTGTGTCAAGTTATGCCCTTAGTGGCTTTTAAAGCTTTAGTATCCAGGAATTACAACGATAAGTACAGTAATTGTTTTCTATTTCATTCAAGAAATGCCAATAAGTCAACGTGCGGACGATAGCATGATTTGTTTTGATTCTTTGCTAATGACAATAATACCCTTGAACTAAATATCTAATTAATTAACATTAATATCTAATTAATTAGTATTATTTATTTTGATCTCATCTATCAAGATTGATCCAACGATTCACATGTGTACCTATTTTATCTATTTTAAGCTTGTACACCACATGAACGCAAATATATATATATATATATATATATATATATATATATATATATATATATATATATATATATATATATATATATATATATATATATATATATATATATATATGTTTTAACAAGACTTACGGGTAAAGTGATCCTATTCTTGGATGCCTCTAGCATAAAGGCCGGGAAGTGCATATAACTCGTTAACGGTGGTTGGACGTAACGTTTGTGTGTCATCCACATCGTAACAAACCTCGAGTTTGAGACTATACCTTTGCTTATCGATATCAAATCTATCATGCAGAACGTCGATTAAACCGGCATTACCTATATCTTTGGCAACCAACAAAACATCGCTCTCATTGTAATTGAAAATCCAAATTTTCACCGATTGAACCCATGACCCATCATAAGCAACAAACAATTGAACCAACTCACCTACAAAATATTTCAAGAAAAACCCTAAATAACATTTATTGTGTTATGGAATAGTATCGCAAGGCATCGCAAAAATGACGAATCCACTATCACATTGTATCGACTCGTATGACACACCTTAGATGTGATATCACGTGTGTTATTGTGTCAACATATTACCGGTGGTATTTTCCCATCATTGATACAGTCGATAGGAACGAACAAGATTTATAAAAGAGTGCTTACCCATAAGATTTTGATGAACTAAGTTTGCAGGTTATGAAGATGAGCACCTGAAAGAATTATCGTATTTGATAATTTTGGTCAGAGCTGATTTCTCTCTGGGTTATAATATAAAGACCCCCTACCCCAAACCTTCCATACTATTTTTTTTTTGTGTTTCGTGATTTTGTCCTATGGTTGTCTCTTTTTTTTTCTCTCTCTTTTTCTTTTTTTTTTTTTTTTTGGTACTAAATAACACCTTCACTTTTTTTTTTGTGCACACTAATTCAAGGGTTTTCTTTTCCACATTTTGATACTAGTCATTTTTAGGTACAAAATCAGTAAATATTATTTTCTAATACAAGTGTTCAAAGATTCCTTATGATACTAGTATTTTTTGGTACAAAATCATAGGTGTTTTGTTTTTGTAAAACAATAAATATTCTTTTTTATCGTTATAAACTTACATTTCACAAACACATTTCAACACACATTTCACAAACAAACTAAGCAGATATACTTCGACAAATATATTTCGCAAACACTACAAGCGGATATTTTTGGTTTCAAAATATGGCGAATGCATCACCATTTTACACAAACGAGGTACTAAATTTTACACTTTTACACATATTACTTTCAATATTACATGCAAAAATATGTTACGTTTATAAAAAACGACAAAAAGACATATCGAGATTTTTAATAAGCTCATATTATTATCGTTTAATCATATGGCTGCAAATTTGAAGGTTGCAAACGATTATGGGTGTCGATACTTTATGTGGAAGGATGCTTTTGAACAAAACTACTTTAGTCAAGCCTCTTCTTCAACGCAGTGCTCAAACTGCGAAGCTAAAGATAATAAGATTGACATGCTTGAAACAAGAAACAAGGTGTTATTGTCTCAAAACAAGATGTTGAAGACAAGAATAAAGACGCTGGTGACATCACTGGAATTGGCAAGGAATCCCGAGGATCACGCATGTCAGTCGGGTGCAATACTCTATGAGCTTATAGATGACATAAATAATCTTCATGTGGAGTAGGTGTTGTTGTTGTTAAATAATGTGTTAATGTTGTTGTTGTTGTTGTAGTAGCAGTTGTTGTTGTAGTTATTTAATGTGTTAATGTTTCATGTGTTATTGTTGTTGTTGTTTAATTAAATAGAAACATATTAGACGAATAAAAAAAAACATAACAAATAAACACTAAAAAAAATATAACACACGAAAAACAAAACAAAAAAACAAAAAAAAAAAAAAAAAAAAAAAAAAAAAAAAAAAACCTAATTAATAGGGAGGGTCTTCTTTCTAAAATAGGGAGGGTCTCCCTTTCTTTCTCTACATTAGTCAAATTTATGTGATAAAAAGAAGAGATGTGAGTGGGTGAGAGATTATAATGTATGTCAATAAAAAAAACGTGTTTTAGTATTTTTTTTAATACTAGTTATAATACCCGTGCAAGCACAGGGTTTTTTCTAAATTTTTGAATAATGTAATTTAATCTATTAGAAAATAAATAGTTTAATTTTGTTTTTGTTTTAATTATGGTTACCATGTTACAATTGTTAATTAAGCTATTATAACATTTTATAGGTTTTTGAATTGATTGGTTTCAGACTCACAATGGGAGATGTACAGTTTATCGGATTTTTTAAACGACAAGGTTTGAGAATTATATGGAAAGCATTAGAAAAGGTTTTGTGTGCATGAAAGTATTGATGAGTAGTTCTAACTAATAACTACATTAACTTAAAAACATACTTTAACTAAATCAAAGATAAACCTTAAATGTCCTTAATGCCAAGAACTGGAATATGAGAAACATATATAATCATACTTTTCAAAGACCAAGCATAAAAAAATAAGCTGAAAGGATCGACCTGTTTTCTCACTTTTAAATTTAAAACAACACACCTACATACTGTATGATATATATTGCTACTTTAATTAGTAATACACTTGATTTGGCAATTCTTACTGTTATGCGACATACTCAATATTGGACACCTCTTCGTATTTGTAATCACGATCCGTTCTTTCCATGAAACTACTTGAGGTTGTTCCTAGTCAGATCATTCTATTGCTTCATCATCTCCAACAGAATCTACATGCTCTACGACCAGTCTTGCCATTACGATCATAGATATCCATATCCTCCAGCGCAACCAATTGTCTAGTGACATCTATAGAAAAGATTGTATCATTAGATCCAAAAAAGTCATGGATAATAAGTTTAAGAAATAGGCTATCGAAACAACCCCCAATTAAACACATTATTTAGAAAGATTGGACTGAGCAAGTCAAGGTTTATCTTAACTACATATAAATGGCAAATGGTCAAAGGTGAAAAAGTGAAAAGTCAATGTGTGTGGAATGTTGAATTTTCCTTAATCCCCATTTTGCCCTTCTCTATCTTTGAATCATTAATTATACGGTACTCTCTCTCAAACCTAAAAAAACACACACACACCACATCTCTCCAAACCGCCGCCTCAACCTCCATCATTTGTATCCGCCTCATTGGACCACCACAGAAACCTACGGCATCACCACCACTACAGAAATCTACGGCATCACCACCACTACAGAAACCGACGCCACCGTCGATATCCACCCTCACCGTGTTCTTCAGCCGCTGGAACCACCAAGACCCAAAGGGTTTTCAAGTTTCAGGTATTTTTTTGAGTTTTTTAAATAGATCTACTTATATTTATATAGTTTTGATAGATTTCAACTTTCTTATTTCTTTTTAAATCTAATCCACCAAGTGTTTTCAGGTGACTATCGCCGCCACTCACCGGAAAAACACAACTAACTCGCCAAAAAAAACAGCAGCTTACTTGCCGGAAAAGTTGTCGGAGCTGCTGCTGTCTCGCCGGATTTTAGTTGCCACTACTGAAAGCTTGTGTATGGTTCACTTTTAAGCTTTTGTCAATATTTTTTGCCGGGTTTGTTATACATTTGTCGTTATACATTTTTTTGTGTTATTGATTGTATGTGTTAATTATCAGGCAATAGGTGGGTCAGTTAACGGTTCTCACATATTCAAAAGGTTTGCTTGTTTGTTTCATTCATTTATTGTATGTAATTATGATAATTTTTATAATTTTGTTTTTGATTGTATGTGTTAATGATCAGGCAATAGGTTCGCCTAATCAGAGACGCGATTTGTTACAAGCGTTGTTTGCTGATGTGGCATTGGAAGTCGATGATCGAGCTCGAGGTAAGTGTCGAATTTGCTTTTTGGAATGTGCTTTTGAGGCTAGAGATGTTGCATTTGTTGTAATGTTAGAAATAAAGAAATACGTGGTTACATATTCATTGATTGATATACGAAAATGTTACCGTTTACTGATGTAGCTAGAAGCGTAATAATTGGTAACTTTCGAGGGTATGACATCATTGATGTTGGATTCTTATGATACCGTTAGGTATAAATATGGTTATGCTTAGAAAAGTATTGATTTTGTTCGACTGCTTAGAAAAGCATAGATATTAATATATTATCATACATCATTACTCATTTCTTACTCTAACTTTGTATCATTGCTCACATCTTGCAGATATTAGTAAACGTTTCTAGCAGTTTACAAAGTGAAGCAAATGCTGAAAAGTACATGGATTTACGTGCTCTACTACAACTACTTCAAAAACTATGCACAAAAGATATGGTACGTTATTAATCATTTCCTGACTTTTGGTGGATTGGTTTTTCATAAACAATTCAAAGGATATTTTAATATTCAGGTGGATCATGGATGTTTCATCAGCTGCCATTGATGATCAGCAAACAAGCATTTCCCAGGTATATGACTAATTTCTCATTATGCATAATTTCTCATCAGCTGCCATTGTGTTTTCTTTTAGTAATCTTATTTATTTTGATTTTCATTTAATAAATAATAAGATATCTTTGAGGTTCTTTTTATAAATATGATTTTTAATGTTATTGTGGCTATCAAACTTTGATTTAATTAGGTGATCCTTTTTGTATGGTCTCAGATTACTTTGGCAAGTAAAGAAATGTTGGTGATATTTAATCGGCTCAGTAACCCTGTTGGTATTACTATGCGGCTGGTGTTTGTAGCCGTGTAGGTATTCAATAAAAATTTGTTTGTTTAAATCTTGTGATATGAGTTATTAAATTTTTCCATGACCATTGTGAGGGCTATGGTGCTGGTCAACTACTTTTTGGCGGATGCACTCATATTTTTTTTATGCTTGTGTTTTAATGGTACTTGATGATTTTAATGGTACTTATTTGAAACGATTTTAGAATTTTGTTGGCAGTTTCAGTGGGCCTCAGTTATTCTCATTTTCTGGTGCAAATTAGAAAACACTTTGAATTATGGACTTGAAAGGGTCTGGGCTGTTGGATAGATAAAAGGCTCGCGTCGGTAAGTTGTTTTTTAAGCTGTAACTACAGATACTGCTTATTTTACCACTTGTGTTATTGCATTAAAAACTTTCAGGTTCTGCCGTTCTATTGCTCAAGGTGTTTCATGGTTTTATTTATCTTACATTTGAACATGTTTTGTTCATGGCATACATTTTTACTTGGTAGAGTTATGATTGAAAAAGTTTGAGATATCATTATTGATGCTATCTAAGTATAATCTACCATTAGAGTATATGTACCGCCATACTTCTTTGTTTATCAGACCCAACTCAGTTGCTACTTAATGATCTACTGAACAGGGTTGTTATTGGATATGATGAAGGGAGCATAATGGTGAAAATTGGTCGAGAGGAGCCTGTAGTTAGTATGGATAATAGCGGAAAAATTATATGGTCTAAGCATAATGAGATTCAGACTGTTAACATCAAGAGTGTGGGAGCTGATCATGAGGTTTGCATCTGGTTCTCCTACAAAAAAATTATAAAAATGTGTCTTTTCTGTCTCTTTTCTTTTGAGGTTTTTTTTTTTTTTTTTTTTTTTTTTTTTTGAGGTGACTTTTTTTCCCCTTCTGTTGCTTCACAGGTTTCTGATGGAGAAAGGTTACCTTTAGCAGTCAAAGAGTTGGGAACATGTGATATGTACCCACAAGTAAGTTGTTTTTGTTCTATCATATATCTTCCTCTAAAGTTTGAAACTCTAAACTAAAGAATCTGATACATTAAGTAAAAAGTAGGTTATGATGGTCATGGTCGTGATTGAGCTACCATGGATACATCACACTGAAGCGCCTATTTGTAGTTGTACAAGAACTAATTAAAATTAGAATGATGCATTTAATCTAAGTTATGGTGGTAATATTTTTAGTTTGTTACAATGCTAATCCTGTCATTGTTGTTTTCCCCTTTTGCTCAGAGCTTGAAGCACAACCCAAATGGGAGGTTTGTCGTTGTCTGTGGTGATGGTGAATACATCATATATACAGCTTTAGCATGGAGAAATAGATCATTTGGCTCTGCATTGGAGTTTGTTTGGTCCACTGATTGTGAATATGCTGTAAGGGAGAGCACATCCAAGGTCAAGATATTTAGTAAATCATTCCAGGTTTGTACACTTCTAACGCCTAATAGTTCAGTCAACAAACAATATGTCCCTCTTTCTTATGTATTCTGTCTTGGTTTTGGATTGTGATAAAGCATGTTGTGTCACTATATACGATATTTTGTAACAGAGTACAACATCCATTTGCTACTCTAAACTGCCACTTTTTCCTGGATGGTCTTTGTTTTTAATCAGGAAAAGAAGAGTATCCGGCCAACGTTTTCAGCTGAGCGTATATTTGGTGGATCGTTGTTAGGGATGTGCTCAAACGATTTTATATGTTTTTATGATTGGGCTGAGTGCAGATTGATTCAACGGATTGATGTTAATGTCAAAGTAATATATCACCACTCTTATCTTCTTTTTTGCTTATATGTCACTGCATCATCTTGTTTCTTGCCATTTCAACATAAGTTCCTTAAACAACAATTTACTTGTTTTATATTCATTTTTCTTTCTTCATTTCTAGAACCTATACTGGGCAGAGAGTGGTGATTTAGTGGCAATTTCCAGTGACTCATCATTCTACGTGCTAAAGTACAAAAAATTATTAGCCGTCAAACTTTGTTCGAAATAAGACACCGCTGCTGTTAGGCGCGGGTACTCGTCTAGTTTTTTATAAGTGAAAAATATACTATATTAACCAAATTTGATAAAATTGTTCATTACCTCTTAATGCAATTAGCCCACCTTAATCCTATGGGAAAAACCTTTGTTTTAGCTATAGTGACTTGACTAATGATATGGGGAAACGTGAGTTTTAGCTACCATGACGTGACTAGGCATACAGTCGCGCAAATCTGCTATCAAAATGGCCACATTGTTGCGATGAGATCAAGTAGTGTGAAGTCTGATTTACATTTATCAGAAGAGATAGTTAAGCAAATTCTTGTTTCAGTTTAATCTTTGCAGGAAGAAATTGAATGTCATGTTTTGGCTAACTTTTTATACAAAACATTGATTCTTTAAATAAATTAAGCAGAAGATTTATTCAAATGAAAATCAATAACGATATTCATCCAATATCACATTTATACTTTACTCTTCTTGATATTGTCTAAACCCGAGCCAATGTTAGAAGTATAGTTGAATGTTTATCAAATACCACAAACTTCTACCTACAAAGATATCCTAAACTATCACTATACCAATCGTTTTGCAAAGAAAGAACATGGCTATTTAAAATCAAAGAAGGATAAACTGTTATCCCAGTGTTATCCCAGCAACAGACTCTGCACCATAATCTGCATGCCTGTATATCCCAGCAACATGACTACATGAGGAAGATGAGCACCCCATAATCTAAATTCAATACAATTATCCCTAAGTCTCTAAAGTAATGGGCACAAATTATGAGGTAAAACCGTTACATAAGGTCATGGGAGTTTCATTAGAATGTGAAAAAAGTGTAAAAATAATGATTTCATTAAATGTACGCTCAAATTAATGAGGAATATATAAAATTTAGAAACCCTTAAAAATTGATACCTGATGGACATTAGTTCAATATTTGGCTTAACTATGTTCGTTGCCCAAGGTTTCATGTATTAGACTTTCAATTAGTTGGTTGTGTACATAAGGTAGGTAACAGGAACTACCATCCTTGATGTACTCGGTATCTTTAAACCTTGACTTTCTTGCAGCTAAAACACTTTTACTATCAAGCATCTCTATAGGCATGAAAAAAAATGCATATCATCAAAATGGTTCAATGAAATCCTGAAGCATACAAAAAATAATAAATAAATAAAAATAAAAATAAGACATTATAATGTTTAGTGAAACGTATGAAAAAGTGATGGCCTCATAATTAGTGGAGAATGAAGTAACTGCAAGTGACCCATTTAAGTTGTGACAAGGCAGGTTCAACTGATTAGTGAGCCTTTTTTTTTTAATCAATAGCCAAGCTCTTTACAGTTGGTCAACTCAATCTAACCAACAGGTTTTGACCCAGAACCATTTTGACCCGTTACCCAACTTAAATGGCCAACGTATCTTGCCACGTTCATTTAAAAAAACATATCTGATTTTAAAGATACAGACCTTTTCTGAGGTCACTTTGACAAAATACCTTATCTTTTAGAAGGGAAAAAAAGTGGAGCTAACCCTTAATAAAAGCAATTTAAAAATGCAGGAATGCATTCATCATAAATAATACTGATCAGCCATGCATAAGGATGTACCTCTCTAAGTTCATTCTCATCCCGGAGTTGCATCTTTTTAATTCATCACGATGATTAGAGTTAAGATTTGCTTCATTCTAATCATAGTAAGTTAGCCTCGCCATAAGACAAAATCTTTATTCACACATATATATGACAATGACCTTACGTAATTATTCATCTGAGATATTTCCTTCGAGTGTCTTAAAAGTTCAAAATATTTACTTTTCACAACATCTTTTCGCAGATTGTGAGTACCTCACCTGCTATTAACTTGATTATTAAATGGAAAAACCAGAATTAGACAAAACACACTTGTTCACTTAGATAAAATCCATCCACTCTTACGTTTTAGACACTAACCAAGATGTTAGATTGACTCACTGAACCAAAGGACCGAGCCTATGTTTAGCATTGTGTGCGCATTATGACACCATATAGGAATATCATGATGATGAGTTGGATACCACCCACTCAATCAAAGTAGGAACCGCGAACCCAATTGCAGTTCTCTCCTTGTCGTTCCAAACGGGACCTACCATGTCAATATGCAACCATTGTACTTTTTCATCAACAAAATGGAACCAAACACACACAACTATTAGTATAATCAAAATTTTCTGTTATAAAAGTAGAAAACACGTAGGTAAAAGATTACACGTAGGTACTTGTTTCAAGAAAATAACTGCAAGAATACAACCACCTTGATGGCCACCTCTTTTTACGATATCAGTGATACCTGATTTCATAGATACCCAGTAACTTGTAACATCCATTGGCATTCTCCAAAGCTGTTCTCCAGCAACTTCTGAGGCTGCAACCACTTCCTTTGTCAGCTCATCACTCGGTGAGAAGACACCTGTATATTTAAGGAACTTGGTGTATGATTTTTATCAAAATAAAACGGAGTAATGATTAAGAATCTCTACATGCAATTTTGGGCCCAAGAGCAACTATACATGCCCCGGTCAATGTTGCCAAATCAACTATCTGCAAGTATTAATGAGACAAGTTTTGAACTTTACATCATGTAATCCAATAAATTATATATTTAGCAACACACAATCTGAAAACCAACCTTTTTTCTACTTAAACCCTACGTCGTCAATTCACTCATATATCGTATGTTCCAAACTCGACATAACAGAACAAACCCATTTATTCACTATTAGATCACAAATTAACAAACACATATCCTTATCTCTGAATCTTTTCATTCCTATAAATAACAACAATACACAAATTCAATATAAATCACCTATAAAAAACATAATTAACAAAATTAACTATGGGCCAGAATAGCAACTAATATAATCAAAAACATTAATATTATTGAAGTAGAGCTTTTCTAAAAAAATATTATTGAAGTAGAAGTAGAAAATTAGACATGGAACCCAAAATCTTACCAAAATTAAGGATCATATCTTATTCTTTCAACTAATCTACGTGAATTGTGATATTCGACTTTGGTTCTTCAACGATTTAGGGTTAGGAACTCCAGTGAACTTGATTTAGGTTTTGTGAGAGAGTTGTTGATCGGGTAAATGTTTTTTCTTTTTCTTTTTTTTTGTTAGTTTCAAATTACATAAATACACCTTTTAGTATTTGTAGATTACCCCACCTTCTCATAACTTTTTATCTTTTAATTTTTGACACATGTATTTTTTAGCTCAAATTAAAAAAAAAAAAAAAAAAAAAACGAATTTACAAAAGTATTTGCCAAATAAGGAATAGTATAGGTTTTTTGATAAAACATAATTAAATTAAATAAATAATAATAATAAAATATTACTTAATAAGGAATGATTTGATTTTTTTGAAATGCAAAAGTCCCCGATAGGGTTTTGTTTTATTATATAAAATATTTGAAGCATGCTTATGCAACTTATTAGATCTTACAAAACGAGAAAGTGTATAGTGGAATCTTTCATCAAATTTCCAATCCAAATCAAGTTACGCGTTGACTTTACTAAACTAGATCCGTTGCTTTTTCTTAACAAAAAAAGAAAAAAAAATTATAAATTGTAATCTCCTCAACCAACAAAAACAAAAATGTGCATATCAGTATTTTTATGGCAAACTCATCCACTGTACCCTTTTCTTCTTTTATTCAATCGAGATGAATTTCACCACCGGTAACTAACATTAACTAATTTTTTAACATTTACCATAACTTTATATACATATATACAGGTTCAGTTTTTAACTTGTTTATGTATGTAAGACCAACACAACCATTACATTGGTGGGAATGTGGGAAAATACTAGGTGGTAGGGATGTAACAGCTGGAGGAACATGGCTAGCTTCTAATAGACAAGGAAGAGTGGCGTTTGTTACTAATGTTCGCGAACTTAATTCATTATCTGCTGTTGCTGCTAAGAGTAGGGGTGATCTCCCAGTCCGGTTTCTGCAGGTTGTTCTATTTTTATTATGTTTTAGTAATTAGTATATTGTATTGATTGAGTTTGTGCTTTACCACGAGTTTGTTTTCTCTCATGTAGTGTGTATGCTGTTTGTTTAAGTATTTTTCTGCGGACCAGATAATGCTTCGGAAATGTCCTTCGGCCTTGAGATCGTCAAGTCCTTCGGACAACTGCTAAGAAAGTAGACGCGTTAGTCTCGCCCCGGGAGTGACCCCAGGACCCGACTCCGGCGTGAGAGTAAGTACCGAAAGGTGGGTAATAAATATATTAGTAAGATAATTACTGTGTGTAAAAAGTGTATTACCATTACTGTGGAGATTGCTCCTTTATATAGGAGACCTGCTTTTGTCCCCATCGGATGAGTCCAAATCTGATGGTGACACTTTTGGGCGGCAACTGGGACTTTGCCCTGTTTGGGTCTTTCTTCTGATCTGACATGGCTCCTGCACTTCTGTCATATACTACTTATATTAAGGTTGACTTTCTGACCTGGCGTTAGCCGTTGGGCCGAATGGCCGTGTGATCCGTTCGGCGGTGGTCTTCGTCCGGATCACATCGTTCGGACGTATGTGACCGAGGTTTGTCCTGGCTTAGCTATACGCTAGACCGGATGATCTGTTAGGTTCGTCCGGCTTAGACCCTTCGGCCCTGTACGCCGGAAATGCATACTCTTGGTCTTGTTATATTTCTGGAGTTGTTCGCTGTCCGAACGACAGCAGTCGTTCGGTTAGGGCCAGTCGGCCATATACGCCGACATGTCCCCCCCAGTATCATAGTATCGTAAAGCGATAGTGTGATACTTTTGAAAAATTTTATCTCTCGGTCTGCCGACATGGTAAGTCCGATGGTTCTGGTTAAATGCTATTCATTCAAAAAACGCCAAAGGTCATTATTGTTTCCGTTTATTTGGGCGCCGTCATTTTTACCGTGCTTTTTGAGGTCGTGACACGTGGAAGCATGTGTCATTATACGGACCAGGAAACGCCACGTCAGCGTCTGACGTGACGCGACGTTTCGCACCTTTTCTTTTCTGTCTATAAATAGCGCCATTCAACTCATTTTACCCACTGTAACTTATTTCTCATTTCTGACACATTACCCATTTGTCCTTTCCTAACGTTTCGCATTTGCTCGTTTTGCCGTTCGCCCGCATTAAAGGTACGTTTCACATTATTTTTGTGTTGTTATCACTTGTTCTTCGGCTATACTCTTCATATCCTTTGGTGAAGCGATGTCCCGCCGGTCCGGTTCCTCCCGAGAGGATGACCTTCCGGAAACTGAGAGCTTCGTTCCGAAATTTGATATGCGAAAGTATATTAGCAAAATGGACGAGACAGATATGACCATGTTGCTAATGGAGAATCACATTCCGGAGGATCTTCATCCGAGGCTCCCGCCAGCTGATATGACGATAGATCGATTGCCTGCCGATGCTATAGGATTGTACTTAGAGGATTTTGCCGAAGGTGGCATTACTGTGCCCTTCTCATCATTTTTGTTGGACGTTATCAAGCATTGGCAAGTCCATATCTCCCAGATGGTTCCGTTGGGCTTGCATCGGGCCACTCTATTCGAAGTATATTGTAGGAGTTTGCACATTGTCCTGACGACTCCCCTTTTCCGAGCATTTTATAAGTTGAGTAAGCAGGGTGAGTGGTTCTCGTTCGAGAAGAGGGGAGGGAGGGAAAAAAGAGTTTGCTTTAACGAGATTTTAACCGGATTGAAAGGATGGAAGACGAAGTTCTTTTTGATAGACCGAAGAGCTATTCCCTTTGCCATGCCGTGGCGACATCATTATTCAGATATTTCCGATCCTTTTCCTGCGGAAGAGTTTTCCGTTGCCGATGCTGACAGACTTGCCGAGCAGGTGATTGACCTTATCCAGATTCCCCGAGGGTTTCATTATGCACTTGGGCTGACATCCCATTGGGAGCATTCCGGATTTCGGGCGGCGCTTAAAGACGCCGAAGGAAAGGGTATAGCCTGCCTTTTATCTTCTGTTTTGTCGTTTTTTTTTTATTTGCTGCATATCTTCATCCAAGTGATATATGTGGTTTTGACTTGTTTGTTTGTAGATTTAACCATGGCAGAATATCTACGTAAGCCTGAGCGTCGAAAGGGGGCTGTTATGGGTAAGGGGGACCCTCTTCGTGAAGGTGAGACTCTGCCGTTGCATGTAACAGCGCCTGCTACATCTAATGCGGACATCCCGGACAAAACCGTTGCGATGCTAGCCGTCGAGGTACCAAATGAGAGAGTCTTGGAAGCAAAAAGGAGAAAAGAGGTTGTTGCGCGCTCAAACCAAAAGGCGAGAGGGGAGGGTGACGGGGGCAGCAAAGGGCCTCCAATTTCGGGAAAACGCTCGGCTGGAGAAGGTGTCACCTCTCGGCAGTCAAAGAGGAGCAAGATTCATGTCGATACTCCTATCATAGAGTTGGATTCCTCCAGGCCTATCTCGGCACCTGCTCCTCTTCGTTCCTTCCCTCCGGGCGGTTCCGCCGGTCAACCGGAAGGAGAAGAAGGGGCGAGCAGCCAATTTGTCTCTGGTGAGGATGGTATGTTGCGTGTTCTCTTCTCTTTTTTGTATGCATCTCTTGCATGTGTGTTCCGACCATTATATATTATCACTTACTATCTTATTATTATTTACACACATTTTTTTTTGAAAAATAGTAGGAAGCCCCGTGGTTTCGCATGGACGGGGAAAGAAGAAATTGCATGTGGAGGGCCTTGACGAGATGGGTGACGATGAGTTTACTCCGGGGAATATTTTCGTGCCCCAGTGGACTGTTACGGCGGATGCCCGCTTGACAGGTTCTTTCGTCTGCCGAGATCTGATGGCTCATCTGTCTACTCCCCGAGAGGAGGAGTATTTGGCAAGTCTATGTGATGAGGATGCTTGTAATCGTGCTTGGATGCTGCTTGGGAAGAGTTCCGTTGCCCAGTCTGATATCCTTCTTCGGTTTGAGACCTTGCTTGATCAGTACAACACTCTCACAGCTGTCCATGAGAAATGTGCCGAACAAAATCCGGCGGAGTTGGAGAAGCTGAAAGCCGAGAACGCAGACTGTCAGGTTACTATTCAGGGTTTAACTGGGCGAGTTTCTGAATTGGTCAGGGAGAAAAGAGGGGCAAGGAGAAGTGCTTAAGTCTTTGGAGGCTGAGTTGAATAGAACCAGGCAATTGTTGGCCGACGCACAGAAGGATAATCAGGAATTAAGGAAGGAGAAAAAGGATTTGGTGGTCCGAGCCGGTACTACGGACATGGAACGCATCCGAGTGATTAAAGAATTTCTTCCGGAAATGGTCCGACGCCTTCATGGCAGTCATGAGTATAAACAATCCTTGGCGGTTCCTTTCAACCTTTCGTCTGACGCTGGGTTTATAAGTGGGATCTCTGTTGATCGCACTCCGGAGCAGGCCGCCGAGATTTTAGCTGACTTTGAGGGCTTAGACTTGGATTCCGAGACAAAATACAGGGCTTTGTTTGATCAACTTTTCATCACCGAATACCCGTATGTCCGAAAGGTTAGCGGCGCTTGTTACAGGCCGATGGCCGAGGTTCTGGCGCTCTATCCGGATCCTGCTCCTTCCGGTCCAACCAAACCTTTGACTGTCGATGGGTCTGCTGATAAGAATGTTACAACTGAGAGCGCAAACGTTGGTGTTGTTGGTGGGAGTGGTGAAGCCGGAGGGTCTGTGCTGGTTCAGGGTCGTTTGGTTACCGTAGCCGAAGTGAATGTTGCTGGAAATGCCGGAGGAAATGTTGAAGAAAATGTCGAGGGAAATGCTGAAGAAAATGTCGAAGGAAATGCGGAGTCCTAAGTTAGTTTGTTGTGGGTCCGGACTGCCTCCATTTTGACTATGGATCAAGGCTGTTCCGGATGCCTTTTGAAGCTTTTATTCAACCCTTTTACCGTTTGGAGACAATATTTGTCGATGCGCCACATGTGGCTGTTTTTATTTTGTTATGTAATGAATTATAATAGATTTGGGTAGGTCCTATCGGAACGCCGGTGATAGTAGCTTGTTTTGGTCGGAAGACCATCTTTGGTCCTTTTGCTGATGACCATCTGTTTACCTTTGTTATATTTAGTCTTGTTATTTATGCATGCTTCTTTATTGTTTATCCGTGTATACTCTGTAAGATGTGCTGTATGATCCTCGCCACTTGTCGTATGGCCTGCCGAGTGCGCCCGGTTCCTTGTTTTTAAGCTTCCATTTCTCCGTTAAGGACGGATTTACTTTGGTGCGCTTCCTCTTTATGGTACGGATTGAGGGTTGCCGATCAGGGTGCATATGATTTTTGTTGTGTTTATTCTGTGTTTTAGGCATGTACCTTGCGGATCTTGTTGTATGATTGCCTCCTTATTTGCCGTATTGTGTTGTTGAGCGTACCTCGAATACTCTTTCGACCTTGGAGATATCTTCTAAGTTCATAATTTTAGGATCGACTGTTGTCCTTACTTTTAGGTTTTTAGCATCAACTGTGGCCATTGGGACGGATACGTTTCGACGCACCCCTGAGGATTAATTACTGCCATTAGGGGCGGAAGTGCCTCGGCCACATTTTAAGAACTAACTATCGCCATTGAAGGCGAATACGCCTCGGCTATATTTTACTGTACAATCATTGCCGTTAGGGGCGGATACGCCTTGGCTTGGTTTTAATGTATAATCATTGCCGTTGGGGGCGGATACGCCTCGGCTAGATTTTAATGTATAATCACTGCCGTTGGGGGCGGATACGCCTCGGCTGGACTCTAATGTATAATCACTGCCGTTGGGGGCGGATACGCCTCGGCTGGATTCTAATGTATAATCACTGCCGTTGGGGGCGGATACGCCTCGGCTGGATTCTAATGTATAATTACTGCCGTTAGGGGCGGATACGCCTCGGCTGGATTCTAATGTATAATTACTGCCGTTAGGGGCGGATACGCCTCGGCTTGGTTTTGGCTGCGCGGGCCGGATGAGGGTAGCTAATCCTCACCGGAGCCGCGCGACTGCCTTGTCTTGGTTTGCAACAAAAATGTGGGAAAATTTTCTCCTCTTTAACTCGAAGGAGAATATACAATACTTCATAATGAGTTTGTTCACAGTGGCTCATGGCCTTACATTAAAGAAAATACTTCCTTAGACTAATCTCGTGCCATTTTCTGGGGCATCATTTTCCTTCTTCCATCTTCCGTCCTGCTTGGGTCGTGTCGGGAGTGCTTTGGTTATTCGGCATGAACCTTCCCCGTCCGGGCTTGACTTGCCTTGGCTTTTTTGTCTTCCTCATTCTTCTGACTCGTGAACTTCCTCCTCTGTGCTCCGAACCGGATCTTCCTCCTTGTCGCCTTTTCCTTTCGTCCATGTGGTCGGCCTATGTTTGGGTGCTTCTCCTTTTCGGCCAGTTTCTCCTTTCGACGAATGCCGTCTCTGCCGGTGTTTTCTTGGGATACCGTTTTTGTCAAGGTAATTACCTGCTGAGCTTTCAAGGTGGCTACTCCTTTGGGAGTTGGGAATTTTAACATAGCATGTATGGTTGAAGGGATGACCCCTAACGTCTTCAATCCTTTTCTTCCGAAGATGATGTCGTACGGGGAAGGGGCACGCACGATGGTGAACTTTATGACGACATCCCTGTATAATCCACCTTCCCCGACTGACACGCCCAGCTCCACCTCTCCTAACGATTTGACTTCTTGTCCATTGAACCCGATAAGGCCCTTCTGCTTGTGCACTAATTTGGCTTTTATTTCAGGCCTTAGGTTATTGAAGCAATGTTCGAACATAACTTCCACAGCCGCTCCTTCATCCACGAATACATTTCTTACCAGATACCCTTCCACCATGGCTTTTATGATAAGTGGCTCGTCTGACCTCTTCTCCATGGGTATGGGGGGAAAGGTGATTGGGATCCTCATCCATTTTCCTTCATGTTCTTCTTTCTCGTCTTTTCGCTGATTTGGTTTGATATCAATCACGTTGATAACCTTGTCTTTGGCTGGCGCCTCTCTTTTTGGGGCACCTCTTCCCCTTTGTCTCACATCTTTTATCAGGTGATCCAACTTTCCCGATTCCAGAGCTAACTCCAATTGCCTCTTTAACTGGTAACAATCATTTGTGAAATGCCCCTTCTCCCCGTGGTAGTCACAATACTTATCCTGATTTTCTTTCTTGGGTGGGTCTCGCATTGGCTTAGGCGGAGGCAACCGTAGCTGGTGTTCTGTAGCTAAGATCTCTTTCGGCGGTTTTGTGAGTGACTCTAGCGTCAATCGATGGGTATTTCGACCCTGATAATCGTTTCGCGCCGGTAGGTACGGCGCCGGTCGGTCACAAGGTTTACCCTGATCATAACGGTCTCTGCTCGGATAGCCATATCGTCCTTCACTTCTGCTTTCATTTCCATACCTCCGGTGTGCCCTGTCGTCTCTTCTAGAGGGTCCGATGGGTGCTCTTCTGTATCGATCCCGACTCTCTCCTTGAGGCAATTCAGTGTTAACGAATGCTTCTTCTGCTCTTACGTAATCATCTACCCGGATCATCATTTCGTCAACCGTACGCGGAACCTTGTCGGAAAACCGCTTGGCTAGCTCTGGGCACTTGCAACCATTCATGAATGAGGAGATTCTCATGATTTCGGGGGCTCCCTGTATGAATCCAGTTTCGATGGTCCATCTTTCCTTGAAGGCGGGCAATGTTTCATTAGCCCTTCTTACGATCTTTGTTATCTCGGTGGGGTCTTTGGTGCACGCTTTATGTAGGGAGAAGCGCGCTTCAAACTGAGTCCGGAGGTCTGCCCACTCGTCCACACTATTCGGAGGGAGTCGATCGAACCAGCCTCGAGCACTCCCGTCCAACGTTTGTTGAAACATTCTACACCACACTGGCATGGGCCATTCTCCTTGCCCCGCCGCCCCAGTGAACCTGTTGAGATGATCTTGGGGATCTGTTGACCCGTCGTACAACTTGATATGAGTGGGCATCCTATGTTTTGGTGCAGAAAACTCAATTAGACGCCGAGTGAAGGGTGACTTTCGAACTTCCTTGAAAGGTTTCCCCAAGTCTGAATCTGGTATCTTATCTCCCGTAACGATCCCCTGTTTTTCCTTAGCTACTCCAGTCTTATCCGGGCCGTCTGTTTCAAGGAAATCCAGACGCATGGGTTGGACAGTGATTGTTCGGTTGTGTTCCTGGATCATGGACTTGAGGGTCGAAACATATTCTTCTATCTGTTCCCTGGTGACCGAAGGAGTCTCGGTGTTTTTGCTTCCGGCATGATTGACGGGTGGAGTTTCAAGATTCTCTCCTCCCGAACCTTCCGGATGTTCAGAACTTGACATTCTATAGCTTCGGTAGATTGAATGCCGGTCCCACGGATGGCGCCAATGTTTAAGTATTTTTCTGCGGACCAGATAATGCTTCGGAAATGTCCTTCGGCCTTGAGATCGTCAAGTCCTTCGGACAACTGCTAAGAAAGTAGACGCGTTAGTCTCGCCCCGGGAGTGACCCCAGGACCCGACTCCGGCGTGAGAGTAAGTACCGAAAGGTGGGTAATAAATATATTAGTAAGATAATTACTGTGTGTAAAAAGTGTATTACCATTACTGTGGAGATTGCTCCTTTATATAGGAGACCTGCTTTTGTCCCCATCGGATGAGTCCAAATCTGATGGTGACACTTTTGGGCGGCAACTGGGACTTTGCCCTGTTTGGGTCTTTCTTCTGATCTGACATGGCTCCTGCACTTCTGTCATATACTACTTATATTAAGGTTGACTTTCTGACCTGGCGTTAGCCGTTGGGCCGAATGGCCGTGTGATCCGTTCGGCGGTGGTCTTCGTCCGGATCACATCGTTCGGACGTATGTGACCGAGGTTTGTCCTGGCTTAGCTATACGCTAGACCGGATGATCTGTTAGGTTCGTCCGGCTTAGACCCTTCGGCCCTGTACGCCGGAAATGCATACTCTTGGTCTTGTTATATTTCTGGAGTTGTTCGCTGTCCGAACGACAGCAGTCGTTCGGTTAGGGCTAGTCGGCCATATACGCCGACACTGTTAGACACGACTACTATATATAGTTGATTCAGTTTTTATTTAGATTGAAGATCTATGTTTTGTAAAGGTATATGTTATGTCCATATAATTGCAACACTTTCTAAAATGCTGAAGTCATAAAAAATACCGATACACACCTTATTTACTTTCAAATTTCATTTCGACATCATGATATGACATCGAAACAAAATTTGGAAGTAAATATGTCTATTGGTAGTTATTTGTGCTGAGGTATGATAACCACATGTTTGAGAAAGTACGTTGCAATTAGATGGACTTAACCCTTTTAGGAAAATTATTTAACTTAACATTACACAAGTTGGGCCAAAATGTAGGAGGGGCAGATTTTACAATTTGATTTGTATATTTTTGGATTCCATGGAATGATTTAATTTACACTTTAATACTAGCTTTTATGAAGAGTATTAGTACAAAAACTGAAGGGGGGAATCTTCATCACATACCCTTGTTTTATCACTTGACGGTTAATGATAGTGAGTAGTTAATCAAGTACTAGGACAAGTGGATCGCACATAGGAATTCAAAATTATGTATACGTTGGTATGATTGGATCATCGATCCTCCTTTTGTACGTTTCATTTCATTGTAATATGTTTCTTTTTGTTCTAGCCTTTGGTTAGTTCAAGTTTAATAAAATCTATAGCCTTTCAAGAAAGAAAAAAAACTGGGACAAGCATGCTCCTTTTCATTATGTGGTTCATGTTAGTCGTATAGTTAGCTTAGCCCGATAGTAGTTTGTATGGGCTAAGGCCTGATTATTATGTGTTAGGGTTACTTATTGATGTGGCTCAAGTGTTGAGGAACGGGCCATCATGTTTCTGGAGGCCCAAGATCGTGTGACTAAAGGGGCTTCACTAAAATGGGCATAACTTGGGCTACGGGGCTCCGTTTCAGGCCTATGACCAGTCGATTCGAAGCTTGGAACGAGGAGCATGTTGTGGTAAATGACTTCGTCGGTTTACGGAACTTTCGAGGCCTGAAACACTATATTTTATGAGTTATTTGCATTTTTATGTTTTTTCGGGTTTTTTAGACTTTTGTTTTTGTAATAGCTTTCGGCCCGTTTGTTCTTTAGGGCCCATTTCGACTTTGTTTCTCTATTTAATAAGTGTATTGCCTTTGTGGCTAATCAGTTCATGAAAATACGAAAAGTCTATTTTTGGCAGTTTTCTTGCTAAGAATCATAATAGTCGGTATTCAATTGAATCAACGATTGTTGGAAGAATCGATCCTGGTATTCGTGTGAATCAACAGGCTTGATTTGTGTTATCTCGTTATTTAGTCTACATCACTTATCTATATATTGTATGGTTCGGTTATTATCGGGCTAATATATAGATAAGTAACCCTAACACATAATAATCGGGCCTTAGCCCATAAAACTATTATCGAGCTATGCTAACTATACGACTAACAGTTCAGTCTTAAACTCTTAATACATGTCAGTTTGCAGGCGATAATTTACATGGATAATTAATATGAATGCATTCAAATCAAAACCACAAATGTTTGATTGGCTATATGTGTTATAGCGAATCAGATATATGTATGACTTTCCTATCAGTTAGTAATTAAAAAGTTTGCAGCTTTAAACTTTTTCTGGAGTAAACGTTACTTTTATTTATACTTAATCATTTGAAAAGAAGCATTGTCTTTTATTTAAAATTCTGCCAACTTGTCCAGTTATTCGACGTTAAACAAGTAGTCTGCTATTGTTCGTTAAACAAGTAGTCTGCTCTTGTTCATGACAGAAGTTGATGCAAAAGTAGAGATTTCTTTGTTTACTTTCAACCACAAGGGGTGACCCAGCGATAAGAATACCAGCCTTCCAAAGTGGAGGTCAAGGGTTCGAATCCAACGGGGACAAAATTAATCCCCTTGTGGCCACGGAGGTTCACCTGCACCGACTCCGGGCTATCCAAAAGGGTAGTCGTCGTGGGATTAGTCGGCTCACAATGTCGATTCGAAAACCCATGTTTACCACACAAAAAAAAATACTATATATATATCCAAGATTTCCTTGCTTTGCTATCTGTGATTATTATTAGGCTTGTGTGTCCTTATTTACCAGGTTGCTGTCATGACATCAATTTCTTTCAAGCTATTTTAACTCATTAGTCAAGAATTTTAAAGTATATACTTATCATCGCCTAAATTGGTACAAATTTTGATCTTTTCTAGAGCGAGAAACCCCTCCTGGAATTTGCTGAAGAAACCGTGAAGGAAACAGATCAATACAATGGATTTAATTTACTAATTGCTGATATTTTGTCCATGAATATGGTTTACGTAACTAATAGACCGAAAGGTGGCAGCGACTATGTTACATCAGTTCCACCTGGGGTCCATGTGCTATCAAATGCAAGTCTCGACACTCCATGGCCTAAGGTCAACAAGTGAATGTGACCACAATTTAATAAGAGCACAATTCTAATGTTTAATTAGTTTGTTTTTTAATATATTCTTGAATATTATCCTCTCAGGCTCAAAGATTGGAGCATGGTTTTAAAGATATTTTGAATCAGTATGGTGACGGGGAGCTTCCCATTAATGAGATGGTTGATAGGCTGATGGGAAATACAGTTAAAGATGACCTTAGCAAGCTTCCTTACATCTACTCTCTAGAGTTTGAGTACCAGATGAGCTCTGTATTTGTCGACGGAGTATCTGCAAAGGTAAAAACTATGTCCATACACCTTTAGCCTTTTTATGGTCTCATGATATTTGATCTTAAAAATTGCTGGTTTGCAGGGACGTTATGGTACACGAAGCACCTCTGCATTGGCTGTAAAAGCAAGTGGGGAAGTGTTCTATTATGAAAAGCATTTGGATAATGACTTGTGGAAAGAGCAGATAGAAACATACATGATGGAGAAAAATGAGAAGTGAGTAAATCGTTATGTCATTTTATTTTAATAAAGATGTTATATATGTGCCAAGACCTGCAAGGATCATTCAGCACTTTCTAATAGTTGGAGGACTTCTTTTATCATTTTTTATAGTTTAATTTGTTTACTAACCACGAGGCATGTTTTCATTTTCATTTGTTGAGATTTGTTAAGCAACTAATCTATACATATACAAATGATTCCCTCAAGTGAACCACAATAACATAACCTCAAATTATGATTATTTTGTTTAATAGCCTTATGTGCTATGATGATTCCCGTAAGTGAATCACAACCACATAATCTCATGTTATGCTGGAAATAAAAATTAGAACTTCATATTTTATTATGTTAGTGCAAATATTACGATATTTAATCTATATAGTCTCGTTTGTTTTGATTGATGATAAACATGTAATTTGATACATAACGTAAAATGTACAAGTTACTTGTAGTCATATTTTGTCTCAACATACATTCAACACCTCAAGTCCTCGTATGCTACAACACAGGTTCGTACATGTTTGTTATGTGGCATTATGATCAAACCCCTTAACAAATCATTTAGAATGTTTAAAATACGTTTAGAGTCATTAAGTATTTTAATAGATTAACCATTCTATTTCGAACCTCATTTTACATTTTGCATTAAGTACTAAAGTTTACTTACACTTGACAAAATACATTTTATTTTGACAAGCACTTAAAATAGACATTTTCTTGAACTAGTTACATTTAGCCATTTGTCTAAACTAGTTACAATTCATTTTACAAGTTAACTTTCCTATATACTAAAGTAAAAAAGAAAATGGTTTATTACATCATGGTTTGGATCATCCTAGTCTAGCAAAATCTAAGAATATATCTTGGTTAGATTTCATGTAAGATTATGGAAAGATCTTGGAAAGATTTAGATTTGATTTTGGAAAGATTTGCTAATGATTTTTTGATTTTCTGTCAGGAGACCACGAAAACAAAAATTATAAAGGGCGGAACCCTTTTTTTGGTTTTGTGTGATCCGTGGGTTGCTGAAGCCAAATGGCTATAAATAGCAGCCCATTGTTCACTCATTTCTCAACCACTTGAACACATATTCTCTCCACCCTTTTGCATACATTTAGATCAGTAGATAACAATGTAGTAACATACATTAATCACCATTATCATCATGATCATAATGCTTCTAACTTTTATTATGTTGTAAGCATACTCCCGAAATGATCCTGTGAAGCAAGCTCAGAGATCTTGAGTCATCATCCACCACATGCATACATATATGAAGATCTATCACAACAAGCTTAGGGAACTTGTGATCTTCATCCATTGAAGGCTTTCTATCAATGAAAGTTCATTTAGATTAGTCATTCATATCCATTAGACATTTGTGTCATGGATCATCATTGTAAACATCATTGTATCATCACAATCTATTCACCAAACTAGATTAGATGGTTTATGTGTTTGTGCCATAAAACGCAAGGTTTTTATGTTGGGCCATAAAACATACCGGGAGTGGTTGTACCCTTGCAAAAGAACTCGACATCTAGCTTAGTGTTGGAAATATTGTATAGGCGACGTTCGATTGGTTCTATCTCGAACTAGAACCCGGTATTTAGCTTTGTACCGGAAAAAGTGTAAGCGACGTTTGTAAGGTTTTCTCCACCGAGAAGGGAGCTTGTTGATTTAGTGAAGTAACTCTCGAGTTGGGTACTCGGGGAGTGGAGTAGGGCGGAGAGGAGCTCCGTGACCGAATCACTATAAATCATCGTGTCCGGTTTGCACTTTCTTTTTACTTACTGCTTTACTTTTATACTTGCATTATATTATTGCTTGTGTTGTGACTTGATGGTTATACTTGTGTGACAACTTGTTTTAGTATATGCTAGTCATAAACTATAATTGGCATCTTTCATATTACAACAAGCTTAATCGGATATTTGATACAACAAGTTTTAAGATTTTAAAACGGTAACGTATTCACCCCCCTCTACGTTTTCACATATTATAATTACATGAAGAAAATCAGAGTAACATAACCTCATGTTATGTTAAAGAAAAATAATTAGAACCTCAAGTTCTAATATAATTCTTTCAAACGGATTGATCTGTGCTAAAGTGTATATATAAATATTATGCAACGACGGATACACGTGAATAAATACAAATCACCCCTTTGTGAAAAAGGATACTTGCAAAAACTCACGTTTGTGTGTAGTGTGAAACCAGGTAAGTGATTACCCAGATCGTTTCCCAACGAGGTGTGAATGGGCAAACGTTTAAAAGTTTGGATTAGAGTGACTGATGATAAGGATATGGATTTTTTTGCTTTTTTAATTCTAATTGATATATGAAAAACAAATATACAAAAGAAAATTAAACGCGAGTTAATTAAACTAAAAACGCGTAACGGGAAATCTAGAACTGGATAAAAACTGAAATATTAGAAAACTAATCCTACAAGTGTAAAATTATTTTTCTTAAATCCTAAATGACAAAAGAAAATTTTAGAAATTAAAATTATATTTTTAATTATTTATTATTTAATTACTTTTTAAACTATTTTAATTTATAATAAATACTAAATGAACAAAGAAAAATCTAAAACTTTTTCTATAAATATTATGAGGTGAAAAGAAGCTAAGAAAATTATAAAAATGAAAAGTGCTTAATTAAAAAATTTAAAAAGATAAAATCTATTAAATAGAAACTATCACTTATTTTATATTTTATTTTTCCTAAGGTCTACAGAGATGATTATATTTTTCCTAGAACCTAATTAATAAAAGAAAATTTCGAAAATTAAAATTATATTTTTCTGATTATTATTCTATTTATTATGATTTAATTACTAATTTAAACTAATTAAAAGATTAAAAATATTAAAACTATTCAGAAAATTATGAAACTTTTTCCTAAATTATTTTAAGTTATTAAAAGGCTAAGAAAAATAAAAAGGTGGTGTCAGCTTATTCTGATAAGCTGCTATAAGCTGAACAACTTATATAAGCTAAAAACTAAAAAGGGTTAAAATGAAAAATGTATAAACAAAAACTGATGAAAAATATAACTGATAAGTGAGCTAGCCCAGCTGGTTATGCAGTGAACTTGTCACCTAGGGAACCCAGGTTCGAATCCACACACACCCTTTTTGCTCAAACTTATTTTTTTTGGACTTTTTCTGTTTGTTACTTATTTATAAGCTAATATTAAGCAACATTAAAACTGGACTTATTTTTAGAACAAGAAAATAAGCTGGAAACAAGCTTCTAAAGCTTAACAGTTGAAGTTTTAAGGTTTTAAGACTTGGATTTAGTGAAATAAGCTATAAGCTATAAAATAAGCTAAAAGTAAAAGGAAAAAGCTAAAATGGACTGAGATAAGTACAAATAAGCTAATTGATCCAAGAAAAGCTAGGGTAATAAGCTGATAAGCTCAAATAAGTAAAATCACCTCAAGGGACTGCTGTGTGCAGGGCACCTTCAGTCCAAAGGGGTAATTTTGGACTTATAAATAAGCACTTATATGACTACTAGATACTATAAAAGCTGATGATACTAAAAGTAGACCTAGCAAGGAACTTATAAACCAAAAATCAGAACAAGTAGAGCTTATTTGTTGCTTAAGAATAAGCTAGAAAGTTGGCTCAATTAACCAAATTCAATACTGATGACTCAGTATTGAGTTTGTTTGATCAGGCCAATTTTTGAGCTTGATTAAAGCTTGAATAAGGTAAACTAATGACTGATTTTGAGATTTAAGCAAAGGTCAAATGGCAAGCTACTGAGAGAATAAGAAATTAAGCACTTACTAACTTACTTAAGCACTTATATTGATCTAGGAAAAGTGTGCAGGGCTGGACTATTGCAGATCAGGGTATGGGCAGAAGGCACAAACCACATGGACTATTGAACAGGTTTCTATGTTACTCCAACTTGACTAAAAGGGTCTCAGAAATGCAAATATAAGGTCCAAATAAGCACAAGCTTATTGGAGGCTTATATGGGCTTATCAGACCTCACAAATGAACTCACTAACTCAAATACTCAAAACAGCTTAAAACAGTTTATCACCTCTTAAAATCAGCTTATATGGACTCAGATAAGCTCAATCAAAGTTGACAAAGTGGTAATTGAACAGTACTAAGCTGAATGGACCAACTTAAGCTATGAACCAAACACCCCTTAATGAAGGGCTGTTTTGCTTTTATAACTAGCACATGCTAGTTGAAGCTAGGTTTTTGAAAACAAACTTAACAACTACTTATAATTATCACTAAAAAGCAAATCTTTAACACAATTAAGCACAGAGATAAGCTCTAATCTAAATAAGCTATTTTTGGCTTTTTTTAGAGTTTTTAAGTAAAATGAGCAAAAGGCTATATAAGACTGATACAACTGATGAAATATACTTAGAAACTAATAATAAGCAATAAATAACAATAATAAGCTAACAATAAGCTATTGCACAGTACACTAAGATTTAATGCTAAAAATTCAAAAAGCTTACAACTGATTTTGCTAATAGAACCAGGGAACAAGGACCAAGAACACTTCTAGCTTGTTCACACAAGCTAGAAAACCCAGAAAAAGCCTTCCTAAATAGCTTATTTTACCAGAAGTGCTTATTAGCCCTCAGGTTGACTTTTGTTGACTTTCTTCATCATTCTTGAATAGAACTGATTTAAACTAATATAAACTTACAACAAGCTATTATAAGCTTGTATAAGCTTATAGAAACAACTAAGAAGCTATTTCAGTAACTACTTAACTTGATTCGAATTCTCAGTACAACATGAAATTTTAGAAACTTAGAATTATCATTAGCTAAGGGAAATTGTACAAAGATTGTTAACAAACAGACTTAATTTAACTTGTATTGATTACTGAAACTTACAATTACAAATTATGGCTACTGAAAGTAAAATACGATTATGCTACTTTTAACTACTTAGCCAGTAAGGCTTACATTGTGACCTATTTATACAAAAATAAAGTGGGATTAGTCCTATCTCTTCCTCTGAATCTTTCTGAGCCCTTGGATAGTCTTCAACTGATCTCAGCCCTTCATATGGATTTTTGGCGCCAAAACGAGATAGTGGGAAAATACCACTAGTACTGGTCTGAGGTGATGGGGAAGAGGCATTAAATGCCTTTTCGTTTGTTAGGTAGAGGAGGAGGGTGGTGGGTTTGTCAGAGAGGCGGTGGAAATGGTGGTATTGGTTTGGCGGGATAGTGGTATTGAAGAAGAAGGGATAAGAGTTTGACCGAAGTCAAACTCTGGGTTAACTAAAAGGGTTGGGTCGGGTTTACTTTAAAAGGATTGGGCTTGGGAAATGTGTTTTGGGCTGGGGTTTAGTAACTGGGTTTGGTTTATTGTTTTGGGTTTATGAAGTGATAATAAGTGATCCGTTTGGTTTGTGTTTATTTTAAGCCCAAGGACCAATTTTGTAATTTCTGAATTCTTGAAGGGTTGAAAGTGTAATTTCCATTAAGTTATCAAAAGGGGCTAAATTGTAACATGTGAATAGTACAAGAGTATTATTTGATAAATTACACTTTTTAAATACCCGAGGACTAAATTTGCCAATTTTGAAACTTGAGGGGTAAAAGTTGCCATTTTTAGAAAAATTTCATCCAGGGACTAAAAGTGAACATGTTTGATATCCCAAGGACTAAAGTTGACTTTTCTTTCATTTTAAACCTTCAGGGACTAATTCTGCCAATCTGTGAAACTTCAAGGACTGAAAATGACAATTTTGTGAACTTTGCATGTTTTTCACTTGTTTTCAATCTTTTTTATCTGAATCACATAAAAACACATTTTAATGATATTTATAACATTTATATGGTCATTTGTGTGCTTTTGGTCGTTTTTGTGGGTTTAAACAAGGTAAAAATATATGTGTATTTAGACACATATCAAATCCCCCACACTAAAATATTGCTAGTCCCTAGCAATCTTTTATGAAAATTTAATGGATTTTATCTCTTTACCAAAAGCCATTACTTCTGGAGTAGCCAATGTTTTAGTATGTGATACTTTGGTACAATGATAACCAAATGATTTTGAGCAAACCATAAGTTGTCAACGGATTTGATTTCTCTTTACCAAAAGCCGTTTTCTTCTGGACTAGCCAACTCTTAGATAAAATACAGTTATTATCTTTGGTGAGCTGATTACCAAATATGGTTTTCCACTGCCTTTACCACAAGCCATAACCTTGCGGGCTAGCCAACTCTTCACTTTTAAAGATATGGGGAGTTGAAAACCATACAATTTTTGGCAAATTGTAAGCTATAAACGGATTTGAGACATCTTTACCAAGAGCCGTTTGCTCTCGGATTAGCCAATCCTTAAGTGGGTTAGACATGGTGGACTGATAACCATTTATTGCGTTCTAAGTGAGAAAATTTTTTAAAATTTTGGCCAAAATGGGGGTACTAGATGGTACATATGATAAAATTCGCTAGAATTCCCCCCCCCCCCACACTTAGAACTGAATATTGCCCTCAATATTCAAAGTACCGGATATTATGCCGACACTTAGAACGTAAAAAAGAAATACTAATAGCCTCTCTTTTTTTTTTTTTTTTTTTTTTTTTTTTTTTTTAACTATATACAACATGTGGGGCATCTCCCCCACACTTGGGAGAGACATGGGTGAAAACCCATGTTTTACTACTGTTTTTATTAACCGAGTCGCTAGCTTGACTCGACCCCGAATTCATTGGTTCATGGGGAAGTAAGTGGAAGAGACTATCTCAATCGGACTTTCATTCAAGATGTCTAGATAAACATTGAAGTATATGAAAGGTCCACACCGATGAGATATATCCGGCTTTAAACCAATGTTAGATGGAAAATGCCGGGGTCAAAGGTAATATCCTCACTCCCGAATGAGTGAAGGATAGGGGAAATCACCGGGTAGGTGAAGGGAAGAAGAGAGATCTAAATAGCAATTAAGATAAGAACTTCCTCCTCAAGAATTGTATATTCAAGTGGAGGAGGCAAGTCCTTTAACTTGATCTCAGGAAATTTATCAGTTTTCTCAACTGAGTTGATTTCCTCATTATGAAGTTCAACGGGAGGGAATGGATGAGAATTGTCCTGATTTAACAATTTCTCAAGAAGAAGAATATCTCCCTCCAGATCAATCTCAGCGTTATCAATTCCTTCTAGAAATGAATCACACTTGAGAAAAGCCTCGATCTCTTCCAAAATGCAATCACTTCCCTCAAACGGAGTGAGAGAAGGGGAAGAGCCGGAAATGATAGGTAGAGAAGGTGTGGTGGGAACCCCACTCACAGAATTATGAGAATAACCAAGAAACTCTTGAGAGTACTCTTTTGAAGCAATGTCAATGACATCGATTCGGTTAACCGATTTAGAATCATAATTTGAGGAGTACCTCGAAGTTTGATCATGGTTAAAGGTAACAGCTTCATTACCCACACGCAATGTGATCTCATGCTTAAATACATCAATAAGAGCATGGCCTGTTTTTAGGAATCCTCTTCCAAGAATGAGAGGAACCTTTTGATCTGCGTCGAATTCAACAACCACAAAGTCAGCTGGAAAATGGAACTTCCCTACTTTCACAAACACATCCTCGGCAATGCCGAGAGGAAGTGATATAGTACGATCTGCAAGCTCAAGAGTCATGCAGGTAGGAGTAAGAGCCGGAAGAGAAAGTTTCTTCCACACTGAATGAGGCATCAGGTTGATGCTTGCACCAAGATCGGCCAAGGCATAGCATTCAACCATTCCCGGAAATACACAAGGTATTAGAAACTTTCCAGGATCTCCAAGCTTCTCGGGAAGCTTTTTCAAGATAACTGCTGAGCAGTTCTCATTTAATGGAGTCTTAGCCATTTCAATCAGTTTTTCCTTGTTGCTTAACAAGTGTTTGATTGTTGATGCAAACTTGGGCATCAGAATGATAGCATCAACAAAACTTATGTCAAAATGTAATTCTTTAAAGATTTGAAAGAATTTGTCCATTTGTTGACTAGCCTTTTCACGGAGCTTTTGCTCATTTAAGCGCGATGGGTAAGGAATATAAGGTTTGGATTTAGGGGCTGCAACTTCAGGAGTCTCAACAGATTCAAAGACAACTCCTGGTTTGGATTTCTTTTTCGGGACAACCGGAGGATGGACTTGTGCTGTACTTTGTGGGCTTGGAATTTGCACTTTGTCCGTTGTATCCTCCATCTCTTTTTCCATTTCATACAACGGAGGAGGAATAGGACCAGAGGGTCCCTCATAAGCAGCACCACTACGAGTGGTGATAGCTTTGATGAAATTGGTACTTTCATCATCATCACTGTCATCAATTGCACTGATAGGATCAGCATTGAGGATATTGGAATAAGTTCTAGCTGTCCTTTGCTCACTAAGTTTGCTTGACAAACTTTTAACCATAAATCGTGAAAGAGTAGGATCTATTCTTGACGGTTTAGGAGCAATTGTGGGTGTAGAGTTTTGGACAACCATAGGTTGGACGTATTTAGCACTTCCATTGTTAGAGGGAAGTACCGGGTCCTTTGTCACCTTGAGTCCATCATGAGCTTTACCACTACGTGTAGTGACAGCTTTGAGTTCACCCCTTGGGTTGACAACAGTGTTACTTGGGAGACCTCCCGAGGTAGAAGGTAGATCATTTAAAGACTTTTTTATCTCATTTATTTGGGTAACCAATAACCGGTTTGTCTCATATTGGGTCCTATTTGTCTCCTCTTGGGATTTTATGAATTGCTTAAGCAACTCATCCGAGGACGTCTGATTTTGGTTTTGGACATTCCATGGCTTTTGGTTAAAATTACCCTGATTCTGACCTCGGTTTTGATTGAAATTTTGGGAATTGTTGAAATTTTGTCCTTGATTTTGAACAAAGCGATTTTGATTATTTTGATTTGGCACGGGTGGAAAACCAGGTGGTACCATAGCATTTGGTGCTCGGTACTGAGTTTCAGCATGCGGTCGGTATTGATTTTGGTTTACTGCAGCTACGGGAGCTGGGTAAAGAGAAGCATCGGTTGCTTGACAATCATAATACGCATGCGGGCCACCACAAGTTTCACACACTTTGTTTATGGCTTTAATTTGTTCCGGTTTATGAATTTCACTCTTAATTTCTTTCATTTCCTTCATCATGCAACGCATTGCGTCCGTTAGAAAGGCTAACTCGGATGAGTTACCGGATGAAGAAGCAGGAGTGACAGGAACATTCACTTTGTTTCGAGAAATAAGAACTTTTGATTTATTTTCACAAATTTCAATCACCTCTTTAGGTTTACGATTCAAGATATTGCCACCGGCGGCTGCGTTAAGTGAATCTTGATCGTTTCCATTCAACCCATTATAAAACGTATTGATCTGTTGTAACTCCGTGAAATCATGATGCGGGCATTTTCTTAGGAGATCTTTAAATCTGTCCCATGCCTCTCCGAAGTTTTCATCAAAACCTTGACGAAATCCAGAAATTTCATTTTTCAGATTAGTCGTCTTTGATGGAGGGAAGAAATAATTGACAAATTTCTTTACGAGATCTTCCCAGGTTTCAATGGATCGAGGGGGTTCTTTATCTAGCCAAATCCGGGCTGCCCCTTCTAGTGAAAACGAAAATAGCATCAATTTGATAACTGTTTGCGGCACATTCTTGTAATTGATTGTAGAGGTCAACTTGTTGAACCAACGAATGTGTGCATACAGATCTTCTCGTTCAAACCCGTGGAATTGGTTTGTAGACACGAGTTGAATCAAATGCGTTTTCAATTCAAAATGATCAGAATCGATGGGTGGTAAAACGATGGCATCTCCGTAACCCTCGGTGGGTGCTTGGAGCATCTCAGCCATTGTTCGTTCGCCTGCCATATTATCAGTGGGAACAGTACGAATCTCGGGTTCGACTATTTGGGCAGCACATCTACGATTACGTCTTCTCGGAATATCTACGAGTTCACGTAAAGGGCTTGTCGACGTGGAAGAACGAGTGCGCATGCACTAAATAAAATATTTTAATTAAATCAAGATCGAAGCAAAACACAAGGAACTTAAACCTTAAATCAACCAGCGTACGGTAGCTCTCTGACTGAAAAACGCACAGAGTGGCGGAGAAACAAAGGTGGGCAATTAATGCTCCTTAAAAACCCGCTTCTTTCAGTTCGACAATTTAATGTCAAACTATCCTTAAACCTCCGTTATAGTTTGTTTATCAATCAAAGGTGAGCCGAATTCGCAAGCGACACAAAGGCAAGTTTTAATCTTTGGTTTGGGAACTTATTATGATAATACCTAAGTTGAGGAATATTATATTGATTTTGCATTTAATCTTTTATTTTAACAATAAAACGGAAAATGTTTTTGGGTTTTTTATTTTTATATGATATTATATATATAAAAGAAAAGAAAAATATTTTTGTATTTTATATGGTTTATGGAAAATAGAAACTTCACAAGGAAGGGTCTCAAATCACTAATCGTTTAAACTTTAAACAATATTGTCGCAACACAACCTCCCCGGCAGCGGCGCCAAAATTTGATCCGTGCTAAAGTGTATATACAAATATTATGCAACGACGGATACACGTGAATAAATACAAATCACCCCTTTGTGAAAAAGGATACTTGCAAAAACTCACGTTTGTGTGTAGTGTGAAACCAGGTAAGTGATTACCCAGATCGTTTCCCAACGAGGTGTGAATGGGCAAACGTTTAAAAGTTTGGATTAGAGTGACTGATGATAAGGATATAGATTTTTTTGCTTTTTTAATTCTAATTGATATATGAAAAACAAATATACAAAAGAAAAATTAAACGCGAGTTAATTAAACTAAAAACGCGTAACGGGAAATCTAGAACTGGATAAAAACTGAAATATTAGAAAACTAATCCTACAAGTGTAAAATTATTTTTCTTAAATCCTAAATGACAAAAGAAACTTTTAGAAATTAAAATTATATTTTAATTATTTATTAATTATTTATTATTTAATTAGTTTTTAAATTATTTTAATTTATAATAAATACTAAATGAACAAAAAAAAATCTAAAACTTTTTCTATAAATATTATGAGGTGAAAAGAAGCTAAGAAAATTATAAAAATGAAAAGTGCTTAATTAAAAAATTTAAAATGATAAAATCTATTAAATAGAAACTATCACTTATTTTATATTTTATTTTTCCTAAGGTCTACAGAGATGATTATATTTTTCCTAGAACCTACTTAATAAAAGAAAATTTTGAAAATTAAAATTATATTTTTCTGATTATTATTCTATTTATTATGATTTAATAACTAATTTAAACTAATTAAAAGATTAAAAATATTAAAACTATTCAGAAAATTATGAAACTTTTTCCTAAATTATTTTAAGTTATTAAAAGGCTAAGAAAAATAAAAAGGCGGTGTCAGCTTATTCTGATAAGCTGCTATAAGCTGAACAGCTTATATAAGCTAAAAACTAAAAAGGGTTAAAATGAAAAAGGTATAAATAAAAACTGATGCAAAGTATAACTGATAAGTGAGCTAGCCCAGCTGGTTATGCAGTGAACTTGTCACCTAGGGAACCCAGGTTCGAATCCACACACACCCTTTTTGCTCAAACTTATTTTTTTTAGACTTTTTCTGTTTGTTACTTATCTATAAGCTAATATTAAGCAACTTTAAAACTGGACTTATTTTTAGAACAAGAAAATAAGCTGGAAACAAGCTTCTAAAGCTTAACAGTTGAAGTTTTAAGGTTTTAAAACTTGGATTTAGTGAAATAAGCTATAAGCTATAAAATAAGCTAAAAGTAAAAGGAAAAAGCTAAAATGGACTGAGATAAGTACAAATAAGCTAATTGATCCAAGAAAAGCTAGGGTAATAAGCTGATAAGCTCAAATAAGCAAAATCACCTCAAGGGACTGCTGTGTGCAGGGCACCTTCAGTCCAAAGGGGTAATTTTGGACTTATAAATAAGCACTTATATGACTACTAGATACTATAAAAGCTGATGATACTAAAAGTAGACCTAGCAAGGAACTTATAAACCAAAAATCAGAACAAGTAGAGCTTATTTGTTTCTTAAGAATAAGCTAGAAAGTTGGCTCAATTAACCAAATTCAATACTGATGACTCAGTATTGAGTTTGTTTGATCAGGCCAATTTTTGAGCTTGATTAAAGCTTGAATAAGGTAAACTAATGACTGATTTTGAGATTTAAGCAAAGGTCAAATGGCAAGCTACTGAGAGAATAAGAAATTAAGCACTTACTAACTTACTTAAGCACCTATATTGATCTAGGAAAAGTGTGCAGGGCTGCACTATGGGGTTGTGATGATCAGGGTATGTGCAGAGGGCACAAACCACATGGACTATTGAACAGGTTTCTATGTTACTCCAACTTGACTAAAAGGGTCTCAGAAATGCAAATATAAGGTCCAAATAAGCACAAGCTTAATAGAGGCTTATATGGGCTTATCAGACCTCACAAATGAACTCACTAACTCAAATACTCAAAACAGCTTAAAACAGTTTATCACCTCTTAAAATCAGCTTATATGGACTCAGATAAGCTCAATCAAAGTTGACAAAGTGGTAATTGAACAGTACTAAGCTGAATGGACCAACTTAAGCTATGAACCAAACACCCCTTAATGAAGGGCTGTTTTGCTTTTATAACTAGCACAGGCTAGTTGAAGCTAGGTTTTTGAAAACAAACTTAACAACTACTTATAATTATCACTAAAAAGAAAATCTCTAACACAATTAAGCACAGAGATAAGCTCTAATCTAAATAAGCTATTTTTGGCTTTTTTTAGAGTTTTTAAGTAAAATGAGCAAAAGGCTATATAAGACTGATACAACTGATGAAATATACTTAGAAACTAATAATAAGCAATAAATAACAATAATAAGCTAACAATAAGCTATTGCACAGTACACTAAGATTTAATGCTAAAAATTCAAAAAGCTTACAACTGATTTTGCTAATAGAACCAGGGAACAAGGACCAAGAACACTTCTAGCTTGTTCACACAAGCTAGAAAACCCAGAAAAAGCCTTCCTAAATAGCTTATTTTACCAGAAGTGCTTATTAGCCCTCAGGTTGACTTTTGTTGACTTTCTTCATCATTCTTGAATAGAACTGATTTAAACTAATATAAACTTACAACAAGCTATTATAAGCTTGTATAAGCTTATAGAAACAACTAAGAAGCTATTTCAGTAACTACTTAACTTGATTCGAATTCTCAGTACAACATGAAATTTTAGAAACTTAGAATTATCATTAGCTAATGGAAATTGTACAAAGATTGTTAACAAACAGACTTAATTTAACTTGTATTGATTACTGAAACTTACAATTACAAATTATGGCTACTGAAAGTAAAATACGATTATGCTACTTTTAACTACTTAGCCAGTAAGGCTTACATTGTGACCTATTTATACAAAAATAAAGTGGGATTAGTCCTATCTCTTCCTCTGAATCTTTCTGAGCCCTTGGATAGTCTTCAACTGATCTCAGCCCTTCATATGGATTTTTGGCGCCAAAACGAGATAGTGGGAAAATACCACTAGTACTGGTCTGAGGTGATGGGGAAGAGGCATTAAATGCCTTTTCGTTTGTTAGGTAGAGGAGGAGGGTGGTGGGTTTGTCAGAGAGGCGGTGGAAATGGTGGTATTGGTTTGGCGGGATAGTGGTATTGAAGAAGAAGGGATAAGAGTTTGACCGAAGTCAAACTCTGGGTTAACTAAAAGGGTTGGGTCGGGTTTATTTTAAAAGGATTGGGCTTGGGAAATGTGTTTTGGGCTGGGGTTTAGTAACTGGGTTTGGTTTATTGTTTTGGGTTTATGAAGTGATAATAAGTGATCCGTTTGGTTTGTGTTTATTTTAAGCCCAAGGACCAATTTTGTAATTTCTGAATTCTTGAAGGGTTGAAAGTGTAATTTCCATTAAGTTATCAAAAGGGGCTAAATTGTAACATGTGAATAGTACAAGGGTATTATTTGATAAATTACACTTTTTAAATACCCAAGGACTAAATTTGCCAATTTTGAAACTTAAGGGGTAAAAGTTGCCATTTTTAGAAAACTTTCATCCAGGGACTAAAAGTGAACATGTTTGATATCCCAAGGACTAAAGTTGACTTTTCTTTCATTTTAAACCTTCAGGGACTAATTCTGCCAATCTGTGAAACTTCAGGGACTGAAAATGACAATTTTGTGAACTTTGCATGTTTTTCACTTGTTTTCAATCTTTTTGTATCTGAATCACATAAAAACACATTTTAATGATATTTATAACATTTATATGGTCATTTGTGTGCTTTTGGTCGTTTTTGTGGGTTTAAACAAGGTAAAAATATATGTGTATTTAGACACATATCACGGATCGAGAGCATAACTGATGAGGCGAAAAGTGTACCGCTTTTAAGGGGTCATTTAAGCCCTAAATCGTATTTATTTGATCAAATATCGCCCTAAATCGTTCCTTTTGTCATTTTAGGTACTTTTGAGGAGAAATCTGGAAAAGGAGGCATTTTGGACGTTTTTGGAGCATAAAAGTGAAGAAAACGACAAAGTCTCAAAAATCGGCTGAATGTTACCTTTGACGGCGTCACAATTAACTCTGGACGGCGTCATGCTTTGGCAAGAAAAAGTGGACGTGAAATTTACTCATGATAGGCCAGTGAAAATAGCATGTAAATTCTGACGGCGTCACGCTTTAACTTGATCAAGGGCGTCACGGCTTAAATCATAAGGGGACGGCGTCATGTTCAAGGTTCGACGGCGTCAAGCCTTGATAAGCCAGAATGGATTTTTGAAGAGCTAAAGAGGGACGGCGTCAAGAAGGTCATCCGGGAACCCTAAAAGCGGCGAGGTGACGGCGTCACACTCCATAAGGTGACGCCGTCAGATGCAAAAGTCTATATATAGTTTTCTAATTTTTTGTCATGAAGGAGAGCTTAGTGTGTGGAATTTTGGGAGAAAACCCTAAGACGAATTCAGCCTCTTTTTCAAGGCTTTTTGCCTTGAGATCTTCCATGTTACATTGAAGATAAGTTATCAATTAATCATTCAATATGTCTATGTGTTGTTTGATTTTATCTTATTCTTGTCTTTTGATTAACATGTTAGGCTAAATTTATCTTGTGTTTGCTTAGATCTAATGAAACCTAGCTATTGATTATTGGTTGTTAGTGTGTTATTAGTTGTATTGGATGATTGTTTATCTATGTTAGGCTTAAGAAAACTGGCTAACTTCCTATTCGGTAACTTGCTTGAACGTCTTAAGAAACATGAACCAAATGCGTACTAAAGGTTTTTATGGTTGTATTTAATGCACAAGCGAATTCTAGTGATCCCATGTTAGGAGCTTCCTAGCCGGCTCGACATAGGAGTGAAGTAGGAGCTTGTAGAGTTGGGGAAGTAAGTACGCCACCCCACGAATGGTATTAAGGAATACACCCGTCATCCACGCGACTAATACACACTAATTAACCGGTAAAAGATAGTTAGGGAGTAAGGAAATCTAAGTAAACACATTTCTCTACACATAAGTTTCTCACCCACATTTTCATTTTTTGTTATTTACTTTATTTGCATTTGTAGTTATTTGGGTTAGTTGACTAGCAACTAATTCCGCCCACTCCTTCAAAACCGAGATTTTACTTGCTTTCATAAAAATATAAAAACATAAAAAAAGAATCTTCCTCAACCCTTAGACCTATTAGAGTAGTCTTTCACGCCTAACGAACACTATTCCCTGTGGAGAACGATCAATCCCCCGTACTTACCACTACACTATACTACATCGGTCAGGTACACTGCCTGGTGGGGTTGTAAGCCTCTTGAGATCCCTCGAGAGGTAAAACCTGTTGTAAGGTTGCAAAACCCACGCATCAAGTTTTTGGCGCCGCTGCCGGGGAATAGTTATTGTTTAGGTTGAATTTTTATTTCTATTAGGTCTACTCACTAGATTCCTTTCTAGTGAGATTTTTATTTTGTTTTTCTAGGTTTTCTTTAGTCTATCTATTTTCTTCGTGTCTTTGTTCGTAACCATACCATCCGACATCATGGAAGATGGTAATATCCTTAACCACCACAACCCACCACCACAACAACCACCACCACCTCCTAGAGCCCGTACTTTAGGAGAGTATTCCCGTCCTAGCCACCATGGCTATCGAAACACCATTGAGCTCACTCAAGGAGCCAATATCACACCCTTGCGATCCGACACCATCCGGTTGGTGCAAAGCGGATGCGCATTCCATGGACTTCGTTCTGAAGATCCTAATCAACATCTCAAGGACTTTCTTAAAATCGTTGATTCTATAGACCTTGATGTTGCCACTCGAGAGACGACCCGATTGCGTCTCTTCCAATTCTCTTTGCGGGACCAAGCTAGCCAGTGGCTAGAACGTCAACCCGCAGGATCCATCACCTCTTGGGATGATCTCACCACTCGTTTCCTTGCTCAATTTTTCCCACCGAGAAGAACTACCAAGCTAAGGAATGATATCTTGATGTTCCAACAACGTCAAGGCGAAACTCTCTACGAGGCATGGACTCGATTCAAGGACTTACTCCAAAAAGTCCCTCACCATGGCATAGAACTTTGGCTCCAAGTCCAAATCTTCTATGACCATATCAATCTCTCCACGAGGCAAACCATTGACCAAGCGGCCGGTGTTAAGCTACGTGATCTAAGTGCGGAACAATCATGGGCTCTCCTAGAGGATCTTGCTCTTTATGACAACGAAAGTTGGAGTGATCCCCGTGATTTGAATAAAACGGTCAAGGCAATATCTTTGCCTTCGAACAATTCAAGCACTTCCGACCGTAGGATCATAGAACTTGAAGACCAAGTCAAGTTTCTCATGAAATCCTACGAGGCTTCTAAACCTTCAAGCCAAGTGAACAAAATCACTTCTTCATGTGAATTATGTAGTGGTCCCCACGACACTCGTGATTGCATGGAACTCCCCGAACAAGCTTTTGTGGACTACGCATCCTCGCGTACCGACGGAGCGGGAGACAAGTGGTACACTTTCAAACCCGAGCCAAACCATTACGGTGATACATACAACCCCTCATGGAAAAATCACCCGAACCTTAGGTGGAAACAAAACCAAAACACGTAACAACCCAATTCTTCCAACTCACCTAATCGTTTCCAATCAAGCGGTTCCAACTCGAACCGTACTTTCAACAACAATCCTTCCGGCAATGGTAGTACCAATAACTTTGAAGGATTGATGTCTCAATTTATGGCATCTCAAGAAGCTCATTTAGCCAAGTTTGAAGCCGATTTCAAACAAAAACAAAGCGAGATGACCGATAAGATTGACACCTTGTTGAAAGCCCTCAATGACCGAGAAATGGGAGCACTCCCTAGCAACACGGTCAAGAACCCAAAACTAAACGTCAACGCTATTTCATCGGTTTCGTCCCCTAGTTCTTGTCCACAATATTATTCGGTCAATTCCATGAGCACGTGTTTCAAACAAACCCAAGTCGTTCCAAATGACCAAGAAGTTATGACATCCAAATTGGTCAACAACATAGTTGAAACACCTCCCACTCAAAACCTTGACGAAGAATTCAAGGAGCTCCACCTTGAAAGTCCGGTTGTTGATGAGTTGGATGAGAAGAAGCTCAAGTTAGGCGAAAAAGGGACCGCCTTTGTTCAAAACAAGCTACCTAAGAAGTTAGATGATCCGGGCTTATTTGTTCTACCTTGCAAGATCGGTAATTCGGAGGCTTATGACACATTAGCCGATCTTGGATCAAGCCTTAACCTACTTCCGTTACCTCTCTACACCTCTCTAAAACTTGGAAAACTTGAAGAAACCGAGGTAATAATAGGCTTAGCGGATGGAAGTGTTGCTTACCCGGTTGGAGTAGTTAAGGACGTGTTAATGCACATTGGAAAACTAACCATTTTAGCCGATTTCCACGTCCTTGATATGGTTAGCGACCCTACATGCCCCTTGTTGATAGGTAGAGGATTTTTGGCGACCGCTAGTGCTATGATTGATTGTAAGGAATCCAAGATAGCGGTAGGAGAAGGAGATACTTGGTCAGTCTATGATGTAAAGAAACATGCATATGATACTAGTGATGAACCGACACCCCATTGGTTAGAGTTGAATAGGAGACCATCTAGATATGGACCTTGGATCGATAGAGGCTTCATAGGACCCCAACGCCCATTTTACCTAGAAGAGGACTTTGTGAACCGAACACATACGGTAGAACAACTCTTGGCTAGGGACACCGAATTGGATCCATTTGAAGACCCTCTAGTTTTTAGAAGGATGATTGATTTCCTAGGAGTTTTGCCAATTAACCTAGGAATGAATAAGTGGACTTGTGAGGAAGATGATCACAAGTGGGATTGGGACAAACCACCCAAAGATGGAGATGGGTCATGGCATATCAAGATGACATTGTATGACCCGGATGGAGAGAAGTTTGAGAAGATATATCGTACTAAGCGGACCAATAGGAAACTTCAATCCAAGCTTAACCCTAAAGACGTCCTCGATGACGAGCTTACTTACATAGGGTAGCGTGACTTTGAGTCTAGCTACAAGACTCGTTAATAAAGAAAAGCGCTTCTTGGGAGGCAACCCAAGCTTTATTTTATTTGTTTTATTTGCTTTGTGTGTTTATTTATTTGTTTGTTTGATTTTATTTTCCGTATGTGTGTTTAATTTTTATCATTATTGATTCATGTTCAAAAGTAATTTGTGAAAATGCTTTATGTTGTTTTTAACTTCGTCTTAAGTACATATAAAGGTATTTTGCAAAAGATAAGTGTAAGGGAAATCTAAATCGGTTTATTAGAACACAAATTAACATGAATCGTAATAATATTAAATTAACATACATATTCGTATTTGTTTGAGTCAAATGCTTGTATCGAGTTATAATGATGTTTTGCAGGAATTCCAGGAAGTAAGGTAAAGGTTTTTCCAGAAATTTTCCGGAAACTTAAAATGAAAATTTTTGTCAGGTCATTTCTGACGGCGTCAGGGTTCATAACCTGACGGCGTCAGATTTAATTTTCAGAAATTTTTGAAAGTTTTGTTTTCATAAAAAGTTTTTATTAAAATCTCCAACTTATAATCTCCAGGAATCTGCAAAGTTATCATTCCACAAGCATTATATCCTTATATATAGATTTTATCCCGCCGATGTTATGCAGGTTTTCGTGTTTGTTTTCTCAGGTTTAACAGGTTATTTTAGACAAGGAGATGTTTATGGAATCAAGCTTATGGCGATGCATTAGTCATGGAACTTCAACATTACCTTGGAGGAAGATCTAACCGTGTAATTTCATTATCCACCGAGCGAATCAGGGGAGTATTTGATTTCATTCTTTTACCTTATTTACTTTTACATCTTGTTATTTGAACATTGGGGACAATGTTCATCTTAAGTGTAAGGGGGGGGGGGGGGTAAAAGTACGATTTTAGAGAATGCCATTGCGCTTGATTTTTGTTTGTTTAATAGTAGATGTGTAATAAAACTGAGAGAAATACTTGTTAAGGTAATTTTAGTGCCAAATTTAAAATTTTTTTACAACATTTAGGAGTGAAACTTTAGTCCTAATAAGCGTCTCACGGATAGGAGTTATATGACTAGCACAAAAACCGTACCACTAAAAAATTTTCCACCCCAAATATGTGAGGTTCGCCCCTAGAATTGGTAGGAAAAGCATTTATGCTATGATGTGTGTACCGGTAGCACTTAGATTCTAGAACTTGCGTTAGGACCATTCCGAGGCCACAAGTGAGACTACATTCGTGTAGTTAGATTTACTACATGATAAGAGGCATTAGGATTAACCCATTGTTTTACACCTGTGTTTTTGTTATAATTACTTTGGCTACATTGGTCAAGTAATTCTCCCACACCCTTTGCGTTGTACTCATTTTTAGTACACGATACCCCTAGTACACCCCTCAGAGCCTATCTTTTCGTTTCGACCTTTAAGCATTTTACTTAAAGGAAGAATTTGTTACACCCCACTTAAATGTACACCCAAATCGCCTTAGCCTACCTTGTATGCACTCATTTTTAGTGCATTATTGTTACAACATTTGTTTAAACCCAAGTTAATTATCTAGTTGATTACATGGTTGCTAAGTCGAGTCATATCCTTGTACATATTGTTTTGGGACGATTGGGACTCATGGGTAAAGTACTAGTGTAATGGAGTAATGGGGAAGAACATCATTTATTACCCCCATATGTGCTAAATGTTTTAAAAGTACTCCAAGTTTTTCAATTATCTTAATTCGAGTCATTAGATTGGTATTTGTAAAGTTATGTAAAAATTCAAGTGTAAGGGGAATGCAACGCCCCTATGATGTATTATTTTGGATGGTAGGGCAAAAGTGTATGCAAAAAAAAAAAAAAAAAAAAAAAAAAAAAAAAAATCAAGAAAAACAAAAAAAAATGAGAAAATGAAAAATAGAAAAAACATACGGACTACCATCCCGTTTCATTTTATGTTTATTTTATGTTTTTGTTTTTGTTATTTCGTTTCTAGCTTAAGATCGAGTCTAGTCTTGGCTTAGCAACGTTGTATAGTACATGTAATTAATCAAGATCTTTAACTCGCCACCAGTAAAATATCCTTTATCCAACCAAACCGTGTTTTCCTTTTCCCTACACCTAACGTTATAACCCATTTAAAAGCCCTCTTTGATAGTTTATCTTAGGTGCTTACGCCTAGTGGAGGAGGTTTTCGATCCTTTCCCAAGCCTATGGTAATCTATTTTCTATGACAGGTAGTGAGAGATATTATCCGTTTTCATTTATGAGATTTATTTTGATGACACTTGAGAGATGTGAGTATCTAAACACTACTTGTGAGGTGCTAGTTTGTAATCTCCGTGCTTATTATGATTAGAGTGGAACGATTATTTGTTGTAATTACTTTTATGTTTGCATTAAATGACCCCTAACTTGTATTTTGATTAGAATAAAAGCGCATTTGCTTGAGGACAAGCAAATCTCAAGTGTAAGGGTATTTGATGAGGCGAAAAGTGTACCGCTTTTAAGGGGTCATTTAAGCCCTAAATCGTATTTATTTGATCAAATATCGCCCTAAATCGTTCCTTTTGTCATTTTAGGTACTTTTGAGGAGAAATCTGGAAAAGGAGGCATTTTGGACGTTTTTGGAGCATAAAAGTGAAGAAAACGACAAAGTCTCAAAAATCGGCTGAATGTTACCTTTGACGGCGTCACAATTAACTCTGGACGGCGTCATGCTTTGGCAAGAAAAAGTGGACGTGAAATTTACTCATGATAGGCCAGTGAAAATAGCATGTAAATTCTGACGGCGTCACGCTTTAACTTGATCAAGGGCGTCACGGCTTAAATCATAAGGGGACGGCGTCACGTTCAAGGTTCGACGGCGTCAAGCCTTGATAAGCCAGAATGGATTTTTGAAGAGCTAAAGAGGGACGGCGTCAAGAAGGTCATCCGGGAACCCTAAAAGCGGCGAGGTGACGGCGTCACACTCCATAAGGTGACGCCGTCAGATGCAAAAGTCTATATATAGTTTTCTAATTTTTTGTCATGAAGGAGAGCTTAGTGTGTGGAATTTTGGGAGAAAACCCTAAGACGAATTCAGCCTCTTTTTCAAGGCTTTTTGCCTTGAGATCTTCCATGTTACATTGAAGATAAGTTATCAATTAATCATTCAATATGTCTATGTGTTGTTTGATTTTATCTTATTCTTGTCTTTTGATTAACATGTTAGGCTAAATTTATCTTGTGTTTGCTTAGATCTAATGAAACCTAGCTATTGATTATTGGTTGTTAGTGTGTTATTAGTTGTATTGGATGATTGTTTATCTATGTTAGGCTTAAGAAAACTGGCTAACTTCCTATTCGGTAACTTGCTTGAACGTCTTAAGAAACATGAACCAAATGCGTACTAAAGGTTTTTATGGTTGTATTTAATGCACAAGCGAATTCTAGTGATCCCATGTTAGGAGCTTCCTAGCCGGCTCGACATAGGAGTGAAGTAGGAGCTTGTAGAGTTGGGGAAGTAAGTACGCCACCCCACGAATGGTATTAAGGAATACACCCGTCATCCACGCGACTAATACACACTAATTAACCGGTAAAAGATAGTTAGGGAGTAAGGAAATCTAAGTAAACACATTTCTCTACACATAAGTTTCTCACCCACATTTTCATTTTTTGTTATTTACTTTATTTGCATTTGTAGTTATTTGGGTTAGTTGACTAGCAACTAATTCCGCCCACTCCTTCAAAACCGAGATTTTACTTGCTTTCATAAAAATATAAAAACATAAAAAAAGAATCTTCCTCAACCCTTAGACCTATTAGAGTAGTCTTTCACGCCTAACGAACACTATTCCCTGTGGAGAACGATCAATCCCCCGTACTTACCACTACACTATACTACATCGGTCAGGTACACTGCCTGGTGGGGTTGTAAGCCTCTTGAGATCCCTCGAGAGGTAAAACCTGTTGTAAGGTTGCAAAACCCACGCATCAATAACCTCATGTTGTGTTTAAAAAAAATAATAATTAGAACCTCAAGTTCTAATTTGATGAAATTAATAAATCAATTACATAACCTCGTGTTATGTTAGAATAAAAAAAGGATAAAACCTCAAGTTTAATTATGATCTCCTCAAGAGAGTCAAATAATTTTTATTGTTATTAACTTTGTGATTATTTACGTTATGTTTATTTAATTGCATCTTTTTTTCCAGTTCAATTACTAATTAGACAAAAATACAACGTTGGTCCCCAAACTTTCCAGAAACCATCGCAGGGGCCCTAAACTTGGGAAAATCATCGTCGTGCGTCCAAAACTTATGTTTTTGAGGCCGATTGCGTCCTTTTGACCGTAATGGTCAGGTCAACGTCCCGTTACATTTCCTAAAATCCCGTTATCCATTTTGTTAGGAGGGTATACTCGTCTTTTAACCGTGACAAGTTTTTCTCTCTCTCGGTGTACTATCCAGCAGACGTCTAATCCATTTTCCCGCCATTATGTCTAATATAAGTAGGCTGTGTACTCATTGCTCATCCCCAAACTTGTTTTGGAAGCCTACCCACAAAACTCTAATGCAATGTCACTCATCAAATCTAAAAATCTAAGTAAGACAACCACCAACCTTGGATTTACTCTATAGCAGATCAGAGAAGAGCCTTTCTTCGATGACCATGAGACAGAGCGAATGCGTGTAATCAGGTGATATGGTAAGTGTTTTTTTGGTGATAATCATTTACACTGATATGTTTTTTAGATTGTTGATGAACTCAAATAAGTACATTTTATTACTATCATTTATCCTATTAATTTGACTTGTTTTATTATATTATGTATGAGAATTGATACTTAATCGTTTACTTTTGTAATTCTCAGTTAAAAACAAGCATTTGGCGAAACTTGGTGATTTTGGACTAATTATGGAGCAAAACAAGCAAGAAGTCAAGAGTCTACTGAAATATACAAGATCAAGACATTCTGCTCCAGATGCGCCGCATCTCGCTTATTACATACGGCGCATCGCTATCAAGATTTCACAAGATATTATCCAAGACGGCAAAGGACATGCGCCGCATCCTAGTATGGAGTTACGCCGCATCTTCTGGCGGTGTACGAATATTCCTGAATATATTAATCTTGGACCCCACGCGAAGTTAAGTCAATGCGCCGCATCTACTTACTATATGCGCCGCATCTTACCCTCAGACAGAAACTATAAATACCCCAAAGACCAGACCTATTAAGAGTTCCAGAGTTCGACAGTTTTAGAAGACCGAAGTACAGAAAACCTAGGACGAATTCAGTCAAGGCAGCAGCACAAGACACACCTTGAACGAAGATACAAGAGCTGTAAGAAGGTCCTGCATGTATTTAATTCATTAAGTAGTTTTGTTTTATTGTGTTAGTAAACTTTAATTCATCAGGATTGGTGGCTTGTGTAATGTGACAACGGAAAGATTGCACTCCCTTAAAACTGCTTTCCCATTAATTAAAGTTTATATGTTGATGTCTTTGGTGACTTTTATTAGTGCATTGATAACCTCTGTGTCTAGCTGAGCGTTGATCGGGTCGCCATGCCTCTGCCCTCGCCTATTTATTAGATCGCATATGCATTCTATCGTCTGTAGAAAAGTAGGAAGAAAGATAAATAGGATAGTCATAAGTAATCATTAAGGGTTTACTCGCCGATAAGATTAGAACCAACGAGAAAGGACTTAATCTCGGTGCGTTGCATCGAACTATACACTTCATATAAAACTAGCAATAAAACAAGTGACAAACTACTTATCTATCAGGACAGGTCTTCTTATTGTCTCAAGTATTTATCTGTGTACGTGTGTGCTACTTGCTGATTCGTACCTATTAGTTTAGTTTATTATTTAATTGCAACCAATCGTGCCAGTCTCTCAGGCTGAACCCCCTTGCGTTAGATTAGGTTGTATAGCTAACTTAGAATATTAAAATACTGATTAGAATAACTAGATAATACGTTCCACTCTTAGTGATCGACACTCTACTTACCATTATATTCATACTGACCGGGTACACTGCTCGTTAAGTGTGTGTGTTATTGATAAGTCGGCTAAATATAAATTTAAAACTTGAGTAGGCATTAATACTGCTAAACCGCAACGACACATCGCACGCATCAAGTTTTTGGCGTCGTTGCCGGGGAGTGAATTGTTATTATCTGTTAATTTGATTAGTATTTTAATTAGGTTTTTCTTTTTAATTTTTTTTTTATCTAACCGCTAACTGTGTTGTATATTTAGATTAATTTGCATTCATTGTATTATTTTGCATATTTTCTGTTTTGTGTGTTATTTGTTTGCTTTTATTTGTGTTTATTTTCGTTTTTGTTTTTATTTTTTTTTATTTTTCGTATTTTCTGCATACTGCTATCGTTGTACTGAACTTAATCAAACGATACGGCGCATCTGATCTCTCAGATACGGCGTATTGCGTTTAATTTTTTATAAAATACAACGCGTTTAATTAATTCGATACGACGCATCTTTCCCCAAGATACGGCGTATCTGTTTTTAATAAGAAATTTTTTTCTAAACGTTAACGCGATACGACGCATCTGCCTTAGCAGATACGGCGTATCTATTATTTTAATTAAAAACAGTTTTCGAATTATTAAACAGATACGACGCATCGATCTCCGTCGATACGGCGTATCTTCTGAATCAAAAATCTTATATTTTTGAAACGTAACGAAAATACGGCGCATTAACTTTTGTTAATACGACGCATTTAATTTTAAATAAATATCGATTTTTGATAATTAAAATTGATACGGCGCATTCTAATTTCTAAGCTGCGTATCTATTTTCTGAATAAAAGTCTGATTTATTTTTAACGTATTAGATACGGCGTATCCCATTTATAGGATACGGCGCATTGTCAACTAATATCAGCAACTTTTATTTTACTTTGATTGTTTCACTCTTTTTTTGCACGAGTAAGGTTTCACCACAATGGCACATTCATAAATTGGCCAGGGAGAATATACGAAGGAGGTAAGGAATGTCAGGTTGATTTTGTTGAAATTAATGAGGTATCTGTTGATGTAAGGGATGCTCTCATGACCGTAATCGGTTATGCAGATGGACAAACCAATTACTACTACTTTGTTAAGCCTGGTAGTACATTGGATGATGGGTTATTTAGTTTTCGTGAGGCCGTCAATCTTGAGTTGTTGAAAGACATTGTCAAAGACCATAAGTTGATAGATGTTTATGTTGAAATAGGTAAGACAAGATTAGAGTTGTCTGAAATGTCCCCACAGTCTATTAAGACTGTATTTTGGGAGATGGATGAACAAACTAGAAAAGTAGCTAGTGCTCCTATCCAATCGTATTGTAAACGATTGGTTTTAGATGACCTTAATAATGTGCCCGCACTTCAGCCATTATGACAAATGGTAATTTTCCCGTTTTAAATAATAATAATTACTTTATCAGAAAATGCACATTATTTATTTTCTGACATCTATTAATGATTTTATTTTAAAAAGGAGAAGTTATCTCATGAAATGTTGTTATTACACTATAATAACTCAAACACGTTGGTACGTGATTCACAATACATTGGAACGAGCTCACACACGGACCACGACGAATCCAATACACGAATAATAAACCAAACGGATCCTTACACTATTTCTCGGCCCAATGTTAAGCCTGGTACTATTCAAGCCCAACCCAATTTTCATTTTTCTTTTATTTTCACTCGAGTTTGATACACCAACACTTGGCCTCGATATCTTTTGAAATCGACACACAACTTATACTACATTTTGCATGGCTTAATTCCTCACATTCCAAAGATTCAAGAATGACAAATCTCACCATCTAAATCGAACGTTTGAACTATAAATGAGACTCAAAGTAAACACCATTCGACACCATGACAAGTTCTCTAAATTATATCCAATTCGAACAGAACCAATTTTCACCTATGTCTTTTACTATTACTAGACGAATGTGAGTTCACAAGATCATTCCTCACCTTCTTATACATTTGGACATGTTAAATATGCTGTTGGACCCTTTTGCTAGTCGAATGAATACATACATATGCAACTTAAACCATAGCTGAAAATACACATAAGCTATACCCTTAAATCCTATGTACTCAAGTGTATATACCCTCAAATCTTATCCCAGTCCTGCTAACCACTCAATCAAACTCAACTTGTTATATTTATACTATATATCATACGTATACAAGCATATAAATCGATCAACACACACACTTTTGCATTCACACTTGAAAACTCACTCACATATTTCCTCTAAGTGTTTTTCCTACTGCCGAGACTTTCTAAACACAAGGATCATTTTCTCTAGTCATTCGAGCTCTTTTCCAAGTCGAAAACTTTTCATTCGAAGCTTTGGTGATCATTCTAACGTGTGAAGTGCATATATCTCGAATCCTAGTCCATATTCACGCATATCTCACCACCTTTTTGGTGTGGTAAACTCTTAAAACCCATTTCTATACATCCTTATTGTTTTTAATATATCATGCATCGTATACTTATTCATTCGATCAATACTTAGCTTTCTATGCATTTCTACATTTTCTCGTATTTATTTTATGTTATGCATTTGACCTCCTATTCATGGATGGCTAGAATAATCGAGTTATACCTTTGTAATAATCGAGTTATACCTTTGTAATATTTCTACATTTTCTCGTATTTATTTTATGTTATGCATTTGACCTCCTATATTTATTTTATGTTATAATTATATTTTAATGCACAACGAGACATGGTTCTAACTTATATTTCATATCGTACATCATATATCATTTATCATTATTTTGGACCATGTATTTATTCGATAAAGGTTGACCTAATTAAATCTATTCTATATAAACAACATATCGATTATTTTACTTGACTCAATTCTTCATAAGCCACACTAATAAGCAGTTAAAATGAGCTCACGTAATAAGCTCTAAAAAGTCCTTCTTAAACCCCAAAGTGATCGCTAGCCGAACAGACCTAAAACACCCTTATTATATCGAGTGGGCTTTTAGCCCAATAAGCAGTCCATTAAGCACTAGCGAATAAGTAGTCTTATAAGCTCATTTGTAATATTTTTAAGACCCTAAAATAAGCCCAAAGAAAAGCCCAACTTGTTTAAAACCCAACGAGTCGTTATCTCTTAATGGGCCTTGGTTATTTTCGTTAAAAGCCCATTAAGCAGTTAATAAGCTCTTTTTGCTAATAAGCTGTTCCATAAGACTCAAATAAGCTACTGGAGACTATTAAAACTTTCGGAAAACTTATCACATGATTTTTATGAATTTTGGACTTAATTTGCAAAATATATTACATATCGGGTTAATATTGTCACTTTCGTATAATTATGTTTCAAACTGTCAATTTCATAACTTGAGGGTAGATATTGTTCAAACAGTAAACAGAAGTATTAAAATGTCACATTGGACCCTTTTTGGAATAAAAATGTAATTAATTCCTAACTAAGGACTAACGGTACAAAAGTTACTCCGTTAGGGTAGAAAGTGTAATTTTCGTATAAGTTTAGGGAACGTACAGTAACTTTATTTCACGCATATTCCATTACATATTTTACACTTTTTCATTCAAACACGAGCATTTTACAATTCGTGCAATATATTAAATTACGTTACGTTTATATTTTTATATAACGAATTTTAACGAATAAACCTAACGTATTATTCAACGACTTTCGAGGAAACGATAATTATGGATTCAATAACATAAAAACAAGATAATATTATATATAATATTATTTTTGAACTTTAAGTATTTTAAGCATATCATCCATTCACATCACTAACCAATTCGTTATCCGTTACTCATTTTCGCACTCAATATTCGTATTAAGCCAAAACTGTCAAAATCTCATACTTCACTATTATCCAGGTCGTGTGTTGGAGCCGTTCCCTTAATACATTTGATTTCACATTTCACCTTTGCCAATTACACTCAAGGTGAGTTCGTAGCCCCACTTTTAACTTGTATTTGCTTTGCAAACTTGGAGTGAGAAACATGCTTACTTTTATGGACCATTTAAACAATGCTTTTGTTTGAAAAACTATTACGTGGTAGCCCAAGTACTGTATCCCAAATTCATGCCCATACTCATGTACCGTTAGTTCCCGCTGGGAAGCACGGGTGATATAAATAGAACTATTGAGGGTGACACCTCCATCCGTGTTGGAGAATCAACAGTCCAGATAGGACAAACGGATGTATACCATGTCGAATTGCAAGTGTCATGGGATAGAACACTTACCGGGCCTTACTATTACATGAACTCATTTCATGCACAATGTCGTAGCTTCGGTAACATGGAACTTAGCTCAGCGTAGTAGCCTTTCGTATAATATTATGCACATTATAATGTTAACTTGTAAACTTATTGGTCCAACTTTACTGCTTTATGTAAACCTATGAACTCACCAGCTTTTTTGCTGACTTTTTGCATGTTTTTTCTCAGGTGTTTAGTTGTTTGATATATGATGATGAAAGGCAGCGCTTGGCAGGGGCATAGGCACACTTTTGGAGTGTACACATAACACTTATATCCAAAGTTTTTGTACTATAGGCCAACTTAAAACTATTATGGGCCTTGTATTCCGCATTTCATAATTATGTAAAACTTATATTTTAATTAATGAAGCTTTAAAACGGATTAGAAAATCCGTTCTCTATTACTTGTTTTGTGATCCAAATACGTAGCACCTCTCAGATATCCCTTCCGCTGCGATCTGATTTGGGGATGTTACAGATTGGCATAAGAGCTTAGGTTATAGAGAACTAGGTACACATAAAACCTAGACTATAACCGCTTTTTACAAAAACTTAACCTATGACCGCTATATGCCAGCCTGCCTTACTTGCCACTTTACTTGCTACTCTACTTATTGTTTCAGCAAGCTTAGCATATACTTACGTGCTACTTTGATGACACATGCTTTCGTGTTAATTGTATACATATACATATGTACTTATATTATGGCTTATACTTTCTAGCCTTATACTAAAGATTATAAGTATCTTCTATATACTTACACACGTATACCATCCTTGTCACAGACTATGTCTTCCAAATCATTTGATATTACCGAAACTATTCTCCGTGCTACTTGTACATCACCTACCCTTCTGATAACTCCAGATGCTGAAGATCTCTATGTACAAGTGTCACAACCGCAGCCTGATACGAAACTTACTCCAAACACACAGATACCACCACCATCATCACCTACTCACTCACCTCTACATAAGAGACTTAGGATGGCTGCTGAGTCTTATTCAGATAAAGAGTTGATTGGTTGTCCGACTACATTCGAGATTGGGCAAAGCTCGAAGGGAACTTACCAAGAGATAATTTGGAAGGATATTGAGCCAGACTCTCCACTGTCTGATGTTCCAGACTCCCCATTGCCAAAAATCCCAGATGACTTGTCCACACCTAATCCCCCTGACTATAATGTAAGTGCTCGTGATTCGATATGGACCCTTCTTCATCAGCAGGCCAGCGTACTGGACGTCCACACTGACCAACTGGAAAGGTTACAACCAACACATTTTGAGCGGTATGATCGAAACATTGACACTTTGTTTAGGAGATCCGATGCCGAGAGGCGAGAGGTGTTTGACTTCGGGATGAGGGTTGATGAGATGTAGGATATTTATAACCATGAGCTTAGAAACTTCGATTCCAGAGTCCGCTGTATGGGTAGAGACCATGCTCAGATACATGTTAGGGTAGAAGACATTGAGAGGACCCTATGGATGGCCAGAGATACGGCGAGGACCCAGGGTCAGAAGATTTCCGTCTTAGAGGCCATGTTGGCTACTCAGTTGAGGATGTGCCAGGAGTTCCAGAGACGCTTCACAGACATGGAGACTGCACAATTAGAGCTTGTGGCAGAGGTTAAGTGTTTACGTCAAGGGCGTAACTAGTCTTAGATTCATATGTATCATTGCTGTACCCACTAAACCGAGTAGTCTTCGGTTAGTGTCTGATGTATTTTTCCTAAAAGCTTGTAATTTTCAGATCTTGTAACCGACTTTTAATCTATAACAAGCTCATTATGTTATATCTCTCTGCTATCGATTATCTTGATTTAGTTCTTTCTTTCATGCTCTACTGTAATGCTATTCATTCATGTGATGACTTCTCATACTCTCTTGCAAAATATCATCATTTGTTACTTTCTTTTGTAGACAAATGGATCCACGAAAATGAAACCGTACTCGACACACAACTAATGCCACTCCCGCTCCAAACGTAGTCAACCAGCCAACATTGGCACAGCTCGTGGCACAGCAGGTTGCATAAGCCATGGCCGCTGCTGCCAATGTAGGATCAAGCACTAACACCGGAGATAGAGCCACGAGACCAACTAATGGCAATCGAGGCTGCACATACAAGGAATTTCGTGCTTGTGATCCAGGAAGTCTTGGAGGTATTGAGGGAGCTGTTAGCTTAGAAAGATGGCTAGAAAAGTTGGAAACTGTGTTCCGCATCTGCAATTGTGAAGAAGAGTCCAAGGTTAAGTATGCCTCGTATACCTTGACAGACAGTGCTTTAACTTGGTAGAACTCTTACATGAAGTCAGCAGGGATAGATATTTCTTACGCTATGGCGTGGGAGCAATCAAGTCTTTAATGCTCCAGAAGTATTGTCCTCACACTTAGGTCAAAAAGATGGAAGCAGAATTTTGGAACTTAAAGGTTCAAGGAACCAACATTGTGGTGTACACACAACGCTCACAAGAGTTAGCATTACTATGTCCTGAGTTGGTTGCTACTGAGGCGCGACTGATAGAACGTTACTGTAAAACCCCAAAATTAATATAATCCGAAAGGACTAAAATACCCTCCGAATTTGAACTTTTAAGAATTTATGAAAATTATATAAGTAACCTCATTTGAACTTACCCTAAGTTACTAAACAAATTAAGTTAATGTAAACTATACCTTATGTAAATAAAAGTACCAAATAAATAAAATCCTACATTGTTCATGCTAGGCGAAATTATTTAATTTATGTACCTATGATCTTTTAAATTTTCGGCCCAAAAGATTTAGAAACAAGAAGAGTTAACTAAGGTTTATGTAGCCCATTATGAAGGTCCAAACACACCTTAATTGACCCATCAAAATACTCGGCATTCCCATTTATTCCATAGACCGAACATTATTATTTTTTTTTTTACTTTGAAAACCCTAAAACAACAAGTGTCGGCTGCTACTCTTTCTCCTCTCCTGTTCGACATAAATACAGCAGCAAAAAGGTGTTCTTTGGTGCTTCTCTTGGTGGTTTAGTCGTGGTGTTGCAGCAGCCTCAAGGTGGTGTTGATCGTGGGTTTGACAGCCTATCGAAGGAGGTTCTTCTAGGGCTTTTCTTGGCTGAAAATCTTGGTGGCCCGGTTTTGTTTCTTGCTTCTTTAATTGCATCAAGGGTAACACAATCTTAATTGTCTTGAATTCTTGATAAGGTTTCGTGTCTTGTTGGTCCTTGTCGACTTAATCCCCACATAAAATCATAAGAGAGAATTTACATGAAATCATAACTTGTTCACATGAGATAACGACCTATGAAAACCCTAATGTATTCGACCTATTATTATTGTTTTGATTTGAATTGATATGAACATGTTAATACCACATATAAGTCGACCTAAATCTGTTTTAGGATCATTCAAAATCGTTTTGTATCAAGAGATTATCGTTGGAATAAGAAAACCTAATTGAACACATGAAATAATGATGAACTGCTACTGTCCAGAAATTTTAATCGACTTGATTCGATTGGATAAAAATGATATGAACATGTTTTTAAGAGTTTCTTGAGTCTAGAAGTAATTTCAGGAAAATAGCTCTCTTAGAAAATTAACCTTGTAATTTTTAGAGGTCGAAAACGCACATTTTTCGAATTTATGAAATCGGGTGTCAAAACTGTATTTCGGGTTACGAAAATTCATCTGTGGTTTTCTATTTTTAATTTTAAATATATAAATGGTTATGATCTAAAATTTTATCATGATAATATTTGGTATACAGGTGAATTTCTGGAATTTTTTCAGATTTTTATAAATTTATTTGATAGGGATTTGAACTGCTTACTTTTCGTATGTTAAAATTTATCAGTAATCTGGATGACTGGGAATATAGGATTTTTAAACTATAGTTATACTTAATAATAAATTCTGGAAAAATTAGGATAAATTATTAAGACATCTGGGCACCTGTATGAATTTTTGGGAATTTTATCTCTGAGTTCTTATAAGGGTTAAAAATCGGGGAAAACAGTACTAAATTGAGTGTAAAATCTGTGAGAAGTGTAAAAGTTGTTAAAAGAGTGTTATGTGTTTATTTTATAAACTAAAGGGTGTAAATGGTTATTTTGCTAAAACTAAAGGACTTAACTTGTAAAAACCTGTAACTTGAATATATTTACACTTTATACCCTAATCTTAACATAATGACACTTTAGACCCTAAACATGTAATAATTACATATTGAACCTTAAAATTATGAAAACTATATTATGAACTCTAAACTTATGAAAACCACATTATGAACCTTAAACTATGAATATGGTCATCGTTAGTACTTTGATTTGATAAACGGGAATGTTAATAACTAAAGTTTCTAAATAAGGAAGGTTACTATTTTTGAAAAGTTACTAAAAATAGAAAGTTACCTAAAATGTTAAGAGAACAAAAATGAAACATTATGATTCTATGAAACTTATTAGTACGATTATGATTAATTGTAGATCGGGTGAAGAAGGAGTGATCTCCTGTTTGCTTTTCATTTCATTTGCTTTTGTTGCGTATTTTGTTAAGGTACAGATATTCTGCCCTTCTTGTAAGGTGCCTTCATTTCTCTTGATCTCTTGTTTTGATTCGTTTAGGATTTCCCTAAGCCATTGCTATGTTCCCCTACACTTTGGTTCGTTTGTTTGATCCATTTTGACTTTGATGTTCGATATGACCCTTTTTCTTTGAACTTCTACAATATATCCATTTGATATTCGTTCGTTATCTTGTAATATTAGTATTCGAATCATTTGACACTTCGGGGGTTCATTTGATTTTGGTAATTAGATGTGAAAAGCTTTTCAATTATATTATGGAAATGTTTTGAGGAAAATTATTTTAAAGATGATGTTTATGAAATATGCGAAACCACTCTATTTGGAATTTTACTAAGCTTTTGTGAAAACTACATTCGAGACTAATTTTGTGAAAACCGTTATTAAAGGTTATTTTTATGAAAATAAATTGATAAAGATTACTTTAAAAGAACCATTTGATTATGAACCTTCGATGATGAACCCTTTGCCATGAACCTTTGATATTTGGACTTTGACTATGATTCGATGACTTAGACTATTTGAACCTTTGCTTTGATTTGGACCTTTGACCTTTGACCCTTCAGTTTGATACCCGAGCCAAGTTCATTTCCTAGCCATGAAGGTAACATGGCCGTGTCTGTGATGCACCGCTGACATGACTCACGTGTGGGTGAGTGATTTCTCACACCGTCCCCATATTGTTCGTAACGTGCACATTATATTTATTATGGCCTATATTATTGTTCGGGGGGCGTATGGATTGCAATCCTAGGTTCGTGTCCGTGTTCGTAGACTTAACATGATTTGATATTATATATTGTTCGGTGACTGATGCTGGGTGCAATCCACGTCTTTCACAAGTTCGGGAGCTAGCTACTCCATTTGAAGAATGAGGACACCCCTCATATTATCTGATTATCTGAGAGGTCTCCCCTCTATATGATTATGAAGACATGGTTACTATATTTGATTTGTGTTCGGGCTCGTGGGGGATTACTGACCTGACTCTTTTCTTTTCTTACTTTGTACTCTTTGACTATACCTTTGTAAAATCAATGCACCAAACTATTCATGTTCATTTTCTTTTGCTTTCGTTTTCATTTGTATATATCTGTTCACTAGGCTTTTTAAGCTCAGCCGCATTTCTTTCCCTGCGGCAGGTTTTTTAGTTGGAAGCTGGGTATGAGCGAAGAGACTTTTGGACTTAGAAGATCTTGATAGTTATTCTGAAGTAGAGACTATTAGAAGGATTTGCATTTGCAGACTTAGTGTTTAGCTTTTGTCTCTTTGTAGCCCTGTATTTTTAGTATTTCATTTGTAACCTTTGAGAAATCTTGTATTACTATTGAATGTATGCTTTGTTTTGATCTGATATGAAACCATTATTATGACATCTTTACCCTTATCGGGTTGGGGTGTTACAGTTACATCGGAGGATTACCCTTGAACATCCGAGGGAATGTATTGGCTACTAATTCTACTGACTTGCATAACACAATCTCCATCTCTCACAACTTAATGGATCATGTGATCCAAGATATGGCAGAAAAAGGAGGAGATAGCAATAGGAAATGGGAGGACAACTCAAGAGCCAACCATCAGCCAAACAAACCATGGTTGTTAGGATCCCAATCCTGATCTTAGGATCTTACGATTTTACGATACTGCAAAGCAAAAACAATCCGGATCTTACAAAGGATCTTTAAAAGCTTAAGATCTTATAGGATCCCGATCTTTACCATAGGATCTTAAGATCTAATACGATCCGATCTTACTTTTCTCGAACCACAAACTAAAAAATTTCATAATCATAATTTAAGACAACATTTCTATAAAATATTTACATAATTTGTGTTTATGATATATATTAATTTATAGATTTGTATAATATTACAAAAAACTATTAACAAAATGATATTATAGTAGGATCTTAAGATCCCAATCCGATCTTATGATCTCGATCTTACAAAGACGAAATCGATCATAAGTAGGATCCCGATTTTGAAAACCTTGAAACAAACGACAGGAAGTCGGTAAGGTTTATTCTGCTAGACCCAGTGACCAGAAAGTCTATGCTGAAAAATCTCTTCTGTGTAACCGTTGTAAACTCCATCACAACGGGCCATGCACCGTGAGATGCCGAAATTTTCAAAGAGTCGGTCATATGATCAAGGATTGCAGATCACCAGTTCTTGCTACTGCTCAGAGGGCGCCAGTGGCTAATCAAAGAGCTCCTACCATCAAGAACAAATCTTCCATTACCTGCTTCGGTTGTGGGGAAAAGGGGCACTTCAAGAATGAGTGTAGGAAACAGAGAAACTAGGGTAATGGTGGGAATCAAGCTGCTGGAGGGAACCAGGGCTATGAAGGAAATGGCCGAGGAAGAGTATATGTTGTTGGAGGAAGGGAAGCACCCGAGGACCTGAATGTTGTTACGGGTACGTTTTTCTAAACAACCGCTATGCATCCATTTTATTTGACACAGGAGCCAATAAGAGTTTCATATCAAACACATTTAGTCAGTTGCTAGATTGCATCCCTACAGCCTTAGACATTGTTTATGACGTAGAATTAGCTAATGGTAATGTGGAAAGAGTAGAAACTATAATCCGAGGTTGTACACTAAACCTGTTAAACCACCCGTTCAACATAGATCTTATGCCAGTAGGGTTTTGGCAGTTTTGACGTTATTATTGGAATGGGCTGGTTATCTAAACACCATGCGGTGATCATCTGCAATGAGAAGATCATTCGTATACCGTACGATAACGAAGTATTGTATTCCTCAGAAAGAGATTTATCACTAACACTAACATAAGAATCCTCATCCTTAATAAATTTAACAGGATTTTCACTAATTTTAGTACCATATCCAGGAAAATCCGTATCCTTAAACTCTTCTAAACCTGTATGAGCCAAATCAATTCCTGGAGGGACAAACATTCCTCTATTTGGGGGTGCAACAGACTTGTAACCTAAACCAGACTTAGCTTTATTAAGTATTTGACTCTCTACTATTTTCTGTACCCCTTTTGATGTGTACTCTAGAGTGTCAACACTTAACTTTATATTTTCTTTTTCTTTCTTAAGTGTCTCTAGTTCATATACAAGTCCACTCATCTTGTCACCTTTCAGTTGCAAATCTCTCTTTAACACAGTATATCATCATTAAAGTTAGACTCATTCTTTCTATAAAAATCAAGTTGTTCTTCCAAAACAGCTAGTCCTCTTTTATGATTAGACAGACTAAAATTCACTTGATTAAATTCTACTCTAAGATCATCATACTGTTTCTTAAGAGTTTCATAATCTTTTAAAGCATGACAAGTGTTTGAGCATTTTTGAACTATATGTACCTTAGAGTCTGAAAAGGCCATCAATGCAATGTTGGCTGCCTCCACTTCCTCTTCCATAAAGCTCCAATCAAAACTAGCTCCATCCACAGCAACCGTTGCCTTTGAGGAAGAAGTTTCTTCCACATTCACTGTCCTCCTATTCTGACTCTTGTTTCCATTCCCATTGCTCTGTTGTCTAGGACTTCTACATTCCCTGGAAAAGTGCCCCATCTTATGACAATTATAGCACTCCACCTTGGACTTATCATACCCAGCTACATCTCTTCCATTGAAGGTAATCTTGTTCCCAGTTCTTTGATAATACTTCTTATCCCTAATACTTATCAATGCCAACTGCCACTTTAAATCCATAGCTTCCAAATCATCTTCAGCAATCTGAAGAAGGTCTTCATTGAAGATTTGAGACCCACCAGATTGTTTTGATACGAATGCATATATGGTCTCCTCAGTCAATCCAGCAGTACTAGTTTTTACACTAGCAGTGCTAACTTTAGGGCTAGCAGTATCAACTGCTTCAACATCATCAGAACTGTTATTGTTGGAAGATGATAAAAATGCTGTGTTTCCAGAACTAGAACTAGTGCTTCCACTTTTCTTCACTTTCTGCTCAACAATCTTGAGATTGTTGTAGAGTTCATTCAATGTCATCTTCTCCAGTTCTGGTTTATTACTCCAAACCACAACATAAGTGTTCCATTCAGCAGGTAGGCTATTAAGAAACTTCATGTTAAGATCTTCCTATGGAATCACAATTTTTAACACAGTAAGTTGACTAATGATCCTTTGAAGCCTATTAAAGATATGATCCAAAGTTTCATTGCTTGAGGCACTGAAGTTCTCATAACTCTGTTTAAGTAGAGTTCTTTGAGCCTTCTTGGTAGCTTCGTTGCCACCAAATCTCTCCACCACTGCTTCAAAAAGAGTCTTAGCAGTCTCATAGTGACTAAAGTTTAACACTTGATCATTAGGAATTGCCATGAGTAACAAATTCCTAGCCTTTTGATCATTCTTCTTCTTAATTCTCTCATCATTAGTCACTGGTTCAGTATTGAGCTTTGTGGTCTTGGAACCATCAGCATGTGTTTCCTCAGAAGTAGTCGGTTTGAAGGAATCACCATTAATAATGATATCCCATAGTGCATAGTCTTGCACCATGAAATATTGCTCAATTCTGAGCCACCATAGATCGTATTCATTCTGTTTCAGCATGGGGAGTTTAGCAAGGATTGAGGTTTGAGGTGTCTCTATGTCCATCTTCTTGATAGCAAGAGAGTAAATACTTCTGGATCTTCGAAATCAAAGTATCAGAAACCTGGCTCTGATACCACTTGACCGGATCTAAACACACTAATTGTGTTGGAGATACTTTGAGTATATACTTAGTAGCAAGCGGAATTTACCACCAAGTACTTAGAAGATTTAGTGTTTAGTGATTGTATGTGATGGTATGAATGTAACAGTAAGAATGATAACACACAGTTTAACCAAACAATTATAGCTTCAATATATTACGAGTGATCTTTGAATATCACAAGAATTACAATGAAATCGTGAAGCTCTATCAATAATGCATGTATATAAAACTTAACCTAGGATCTCCTTTTATAGGACAAGGATTACTTTACAAGTAAACCATTATACATATCAATCTATACAAATAAGATATACATCATATCTTTTCTATATTTATCCATGCACGATTTAGTCTTTATCTAATAAACAGTACTAACTCTTCTACCAGCAGTACTAACTGACTTAGTACTGATAGTGTATTCTTGAATGATCTTCAACAATACTAATTTATGTATGAGCAGTATCAACTGTTAGTTTAACTCCCAACATTTCCCGTGAGGTTTCCTTAGCTCAATGAAATGGAGAAAACGACTGGACCACTGCACATAGTTTCCAGGTGTGAGCATAGGTGGTGTGTCTTGAGAACCTGCTTCATACCTCGTTTGCTGACTACTTGTGGCTTCACACATTTTGGTAAACCAATGTGGTTCTCTGGAAGATGGTTGGTAGTTCTGCATTGGTTGTGGAAGAAGTTGTTGCTGCTAAGGGAATTGATGTTGATGCATGAGCATTTGATGTTGTTGATACTGTGGTTGGTATGATGGTTGATACTGTTGCTGAGGATATTGCTGCTGAAATGGTTGTTGACGGTACTGTTGCTGTTGTTGATAGAAGTAGTTATGGTATGGTGGTTGAGACATCTTGTGTTTTTGTTGATCGTGAAGATAATTAAGATGTTTGTTATGAGTTATGATGTTTGGTTTTGGTTAAGTGATGTTTTTGATCAATTGCGAAAGATCACTGTTCACAACAATGGCGAAAACATTATTCACACTGCCAATTGCGATAAGGTTTATAATTGCGAAAGGTTTCCAAATTGTGAAAGTTTAGAGAATTGCGAAAGATCCAAGAATTGCGAAAACTCCAACAATTGCGAAAAGAAATTGATAATTGCGAAAAGTTTCCTAATTGCGAAAGATCAAACAATTGCGAAAAGTTATCTCAATTGCGATATGAAAGGCAATTGCGATAAGTTAATCAGAATTGCGAAAGATCTAGAAATTTCGAAAGATTTTCAAAATTACAATTTCGATCACTATCTCAAATCTTATACAAGATATGAGATTTAACGCCAAGTCAAAGTATTTTCACAAGCTTATACAAGCGATGAGGAAAATACTGAGTTCCAATTGCGAAAAAATCCAAAGGCTGCTGAAGATTGCGAAAAACCCTTGAGAATTTCGAAAAACCCTCTTTGTCCACAATTGCGAAAAACCCTCTTTTCACCAACTTTTTCAGATCTAACTTTTACGCCTTGAAAATGAAGATCTATTCGATTGTTTTTGGTTTTTAACGTCTAATTTTACGTAGATTATGAAGAGATTTGCAACTCTAAACGTGAAAACCAAAAGTTGATGAAATTTCTACAACTAGCAACGAACAAAACTAGTGTTTTACGATTCAAATTTGAACAAAAAAAAAACTGAATATCGAACGTAGAATCTAATCTCAAATCACTATGATATCTTTTCACTTTACAAGCTTGAAGATAAGTGATTGAAATGAGATTTTGGATCCTTTTTTTTCCACAAAACCACGTAATCAGCTGAAACCAAACGTAAAAAACGATGAAACGAATGATGTAATCTACTCGTAAACACACACTTAACTATCCTTAGGCGAATGATACCACTTGATGGTCCCTATATTTGACGTAAACACAAGCTATCTGTAACACCCCCAATTTCGTGATACGCAACGGAAATTCAAGCTGGGTGTTACTCGACAGTACAACAGTTATAGTAATAGAAAACGATCTCTAATAGAGTTGTTTTAAAAGATTTATCATTAAATTTTATAAATATCAGAGTTTACAAATGAGGTCCCTGTAGGTTTACAGTTTATTAAAATAAGTTTCGAATGTTAATTAGCCTTTTATCTGTATCCGTGCCTCCCCATGCCATCCTCGCTCATTATGGACCTGAGATAAACATGCTAAAAAGTGTCAACACAAAGGTTGGTGAGTTCATAGAGTTTAGTTTAAAATGTAAAGTATTTGAATAAAGATTTCTCAGCAAAGGCATAAAGAGTTTAGTTTAAGAGTAAAGTATTTGAATAAAGATTTCCCAGCAAAGGCCTTGTAAATCCACTCAGTTGCAAATTCTGCCCATTCAAAACTTGCAACCTGTGTGTTTACAATCCATTGCTAAAATATAGAATAAGTATGACATGAGTATATACGATATATGTAAGCACTTAATGTAAAGCATAACAGCAACTGAACCTCACGACTAGAATAAATAAGTATCATGAATAAACCGGATTATATTCACCAATGGCCATGAATCTGGGGCCAAGGGTGGGGGTGTCAGCCCGATAGTACTATCAATACCTCTCCAACACGTATAAGTATATGAATTCCAAGTTGTATTCACCCAAGGTCGCGTCATTTTGGACCCAAGGGCGGGGAATCACCATCCCAAATAGTACATGTCACCCAAGGTCACGAATAAGTGATGGACACAAGGGTGGGGGTGTCATCCCATAATAGTACTATCAATTACCTTTCCAATGATTATGAATAGCATGCGTAAGAATAGATTTCCACGTATAAGCATGTAACGTAATAAGATTACACATCATATCTAGAAAGTATAAAAGAGTAAACGTATCTTAATTGTATAAGTATTTGAGTAATTGCTTCACAAAGCAAAATCATGTAATTGATAAACGAGTAAAGAATTTTTAAGCATGTATCTCCCCCAAAAGTAGTTTAAAACGTATAAAAGTAGGGGCTATTGTTGGGAATTAAATATTCTGAAGTTAGAGTATAGGAAAATACTTTAAGAAGAAGGTACTGCTGGTTCATGATCAAGGTACTGCTAGTACAAGAAGGTACTGCTAGAACAAGAAGGTACTGCTTGTTCAAGTAGAAGGTACTGCTAGTAGAGAATGGTACTGCTGATCAATGAGTCATAGAGCTGCTACAAGGATAAGATCAAAGAAGATATTATTTATATGAGTCACTCTTATGCAAAAATAATATCTAGATATATTCTCAGTCAACAAGTTGATGCATGTGCTTGCATTAATTCATTTGAACAACTTGTGAGATATAAACTTCCATACGCTAGCTCGACTTGATCCTTTGTAAGACAAGTGTTGATTAGACTTAAATGTTAAGACTGTTAGGAAACCAGTTAGATATTGTGAACAATATAGAACTATTAACAAGCCCAGAGGTAACCAAAGGAATTGGAACAACCTCAAGTCTAACCAATTAGGTGATGACTTTGCATTTTACAACAAAGCTTGTTATACATGTGGTAGTTTTGATCATCTTGCAGCTTTCTGCAACCAAAGGGTAACTGGGTATGAAAACAATAGGGTGAACTACAAAAGGCAAACTCCTCAAACTCACTTTCACTCTAACACTCATAGGACAAAACCCAGAACAGTCTCAAACAAGTCTGGACCAAAAGGTCCTGATAGACAAAAAGGTCCTGCTAATACATACAAAAAGGTACTGCCAGTACAAATAAAAGGTACGGGTAGAACAAATGGTACTGTTAGACCTTTGATGATTGTTAACCCAAAATCAACAGCTAAGGATGCAAAAACAACTTTCAAACATGCATCTACAACTGTTTTAAGGCCCATTCAAACAAAAGCAGTGGTCCACAAACAAATTTGGAGACCAAAGGGTGTGACTTCAAAGCTAGCAGTCACTTCTGCTAAGGATGTTACTCACCCTGCTGCTAAGGGTAATAGGGCAAATGCTGTTAAGGCCTCAGCATGTTGGATTCAAAAATCTAATGTTGCATCAACAGTCCTTAAAAGATTAAATTGCATTGATGCAAGAGGCAGATCCAAGTCAGTAATGTCTTGGATCCCCAAAGAAAACTAACACTCTTATTTGTGTTCAGGAACATTCAATTGATCATCAAGATCAAGGATACTCAGATAGTGGATGTTCCAATCACATGACAGGCAACATGTCTTATCTTTCAGATTTTCAAGAATTCAATGGAGGATATGTTACCTTTGGAGGTGGTTTTCGTGGCAAAATTTCTGGTAAAGGTACTATTAAAACTGGAAATTTAGATTTTGAGAATGTGTACTATGTACAAGAGCTAAAGTATAATCTTTTTAGTGTCTCACAAATGTGTGACAAAAAGAACAATGTCCTTTTTACTGACACTGAATGTCTTGTTCTATCTAAGGATTTTAAGATGCCTGATGAAAATCAAGTGCTTCTTAGAATTCCTAGAAAGGCCAATATGTATAGTGTTGATATGAAGAACATCATTCCTAAAGAAGATTTAACTTGTCTTGTATCAAAGGCCACATTGGATGAATCAATGTTATGGCATAGAAGGCTTGGTCATATTAACTTCAAAACCATAAATAAAATTGTTAAGAATGGTTTGGTAAGAGGTTTACCTCACAAAAGATTTGAAAATGATCAAACATGCATTGCTTGTCTAAAAGGCAAACAACACAAAGCCACTTGTAAGCCCAATATTTTTAACTCTATCAATCATCATTGTTTATGCTTCATATGGACTTATTTGGACCTGTTTCAGTAAGGAGTATGCAACATAAAAAATATTGTCTTGTTATAACTGATGACTATAGCAGATTTACATGGGTTTTCTTTTTAGCCACTAAGGATGAGACATCAAGCATCCTTAAGGACTTCATTACACTGATAGAAAACCAAGTAAGCAAGAAAGTAAAAGTCATTAGGTGTGATAATGGGACAGAATTCAAAAATAGAGTTATGGATGACTTCTGCAAAGAAAAAGGTATTAGGAGAGAATATAGTGTTGCTAGAACACCACAACAGAATGGAGTGGTTGAAAGAAAGAATAGAACACTAATTGAAGCTGCTAGAACAATGTTAGCTGATTTTAAGCTACCTATAATCTTTTGGGCAGAGGCAATCAACACTGCTTGCTATGTTCAAAATAGAGTTTTAGTTGTGCAGCCTCACAATAAGACATCATATGAACTCTTTAATGGTAGAACTCCTGCAATAGGATTTCTTAGACCTTTTGGATGTCATGTGACAATTCTCAATACCTTAGACCATTTAGGAAAATTCGATGGTAAAGCAGATGAAGGTTTCTTAGTTGGATATTCTCTTGTTAGCAAAGCTTTTAGAGTTTACAACTTAAGAACTGAGAAAGTACAAGAAGAACTACATGTGGAGTTTCTAGAAAAAAAATTCAATGTAGTAGGTCAAGGACCAAAATGGATATTTGATCTTGATTATCTAACAAATTCTATGAATTATATACCTGTTGTTGCAGAAACTAATAACTTTTCAGGTTCACAAGCAACAAATGAGGTGGAGTTAGATAAAGATCAATCTGATGTAATTATGCCATTGTGGTCAAGTACAAGTGTGGAATCAGCTTCCAACAATGATGAATCTTCTTCTGGTAAAGCAAAAGAAGATGTTGAGGCTCAAAGAAAAGATGTTGGAACAGAGGAACAACACAATATTTCAAATATTGATGGTACTGCTGAGACAGAGCAAGGTACTGCTAGTACTTCTAAAGGTACTGGTAGTTCATTTGAAGGAACTGTTAGTTCAGTTGAAGGTACTGCTGGTCCTTCACACTCAAAAGATGCAGAGTTCCAAGAAGATGAAGTGGATTTGAGTAATCTTCCACCATCTTATCATGTTCCTACTACCCCACACACAAGAATTCACAGAGTTCATTCCCTTGAAAATGTGATAGGAGATATACAATCTGGTGTGAAGACAAGAAGACAACTGGTCTCTTCAGACCAACAAAGGATTCTTGATGCCCTTTATGCTTCAAAACAGCATGAGCTTTTAAACTCTTGCTTATTTGTATGTTTTCTCTCTCAAAAGGAACCAAAGAATATTCTTACAGCCCTAGATGATTCAAGCTGGTTAGAGGCTATGCAAGAAGAGCTTCTTCAGTTCAAGATTCAAAAGGTTTGGGTGCTAGTTGATTTACCTACAGGTGTGAAGGTAATTCGCACTAGATGGGTTTTTAAGAACAAAAGGGATGAAAGAGGAATTGTGATCAAGAATAAGGCTAGATTAGTAGCACAAGGGTACACACAAGAAGAAGGGATAGATTATGATGAAGTTTATGCTCCAGTAGCAAGGATTGAGGCAATTAGGCTGTTTCTAGCTTATGCTTCATTTTTAGGCTTCACAGTCTACCAAATGGATGTCAAAAGTGCATTTTTATATGGTGAAATTGGACAAGAGGTGTATGTTTCACAACCTCCTGGTTTCATTGATCCATTACATCCAAACAAAGTGTACAGAGTAGTGAAAGCTCTATATGGCCTTCATCAGGCACCAAGAGCTTGGTATGCAACACTAGCTTCTGATGCGTGGTTTTGCGACCTTACAACAGGTTTTACCTCTCGAGGGATCTCAAGAGGCTTACAACCCCACCAGGCAGTGTACCTGACCGATGTAGTATAGTGTAGTGGTAAGTACGGGGGATTGATCGTTCTCCACAGGGAATAGTGTCGTTAGGATTGAAAAACTACTTTAATAGGTCTAAGGGTGAGGGAAGATTCTTTTTTTGTATTTTTATAATTTTTTATGAAAGCAAGTAAAATCTCGGGTTTGAAGGAGTGGGCGGAATTAGTTGCTAGTCAACTAACCCAAATAACTACAAATGCAAATAAAATAAAATAACTGAAAATGAAAAGGTTGTGAAACTTATGTGGAGAGAAATGTGTTTACTTAGATTTCCTTACTCCCTAACTATCTTTTACCGGTTGATTAGTGTGTATTAATTGCGTGGATGATGGGTGTATTCCTTAATACCAATCGTGGGGTGGCGTACGTACTTCCCCAACTCTACAAGCTCCTACTTCACTCCTATGTCGAGCCGGCTAGGAAGCTCCTAACATGGGATCACTAGAATTCGCTCATGCATTAAATACAACCATAAAAACCTAGTACGCATTGGTTCATGCTTCTTAAGACGTTCAAGCAAGTTACCGAATAGGAGGTTAGCCAGTTTTCTTAAGCCTAACATCGATAAACAATCATCCAATACAATTAATAACACACTAACAACTAATAATCAATAGTTAGGTTTCATTAGATCTAAGTAAACACAAGATAAATCTAGCCTAACATGTTAATCAAAAGACAAGAACAAGATATAATCAAACAACACATAGACATATTGATTGATTAAATGATAACTTATCTTCAATTAAACATGGGAGATCCAAGGGTATGAAAACCCTTAAAAATGGCAGAAATTCGTCTTAGGGTTTCTCCTCACAAAGTTGCACACCAAAAGTTGCACACTAATGACAAAAAATTGCAAAACTATATATAGAGTTTAAGGGTTGACGGCGTCACGTTATAGGACTTGACGCCGTCACCTCGTCGTGTCTAGGGTTCCCGGATGGCCTTCCTGACGCCGTCCCTCTTTAGTGCTCCAAAATCCGCTTTGGCTTATCAAGGCTTGACGCCGTCAGAAATGGGCTTGACGCCGTCCCTCTTTAACTTAAACCGTGATGGCCTTGATCACTTTAAAGGGTGACGCCGTCAGATTTTCCATTGTAAAATTCTCTGGCTTATCATGTGTATTTTTCATATCCACCTTTTTTGCCAAGCCATGACGCCGTCAGGAACAATCCCTGACGCCGTCAAAGGTACTTTTCCAGCCGATTTTGAGACTTTGTCGTTTTCTTCACTTTTATGCTCCAAAAACGTCCAAATTGCTTCCTTTTCCAGATTTCTTCTCCAAAGTACCTAAAATGACAAAAGGAACGATTTAGGGCAATATTTGATCAAATAAATACGATTTAGGGCTTAAATGACCCCCTAAAAGCGGTACACTTTTCGCTTCATCAGCTTCCTACTTATTAGAAAATGGATTTCAAAGAGGAAAGATTGATCAGACACTTTTCATCAAACAGCACAAGAAGGATCTTCTGTTAGTGCAGGTGTATGTGGATGACATTATCTTTGGATCTACAAGGAAGGAAATGTGTTTAGAATTTGAGAAGCTTATGAAAGATAAGTTTCAGATGAGTTCTATGGGAGAACTTACATTCTTTTTGGGTTTGCAAGTTAAGCAATCATCTGAAGGCATATTTATTAGTCAAGACAAATATGTTGCAGAGATACTTAGAAAATTTCAATTTGCTGATTCAAAAATAGCAAGCACACCAATGGACTCTGAGAAGCACCTTCTGAAAGATGAAGATGGAGAAAATGTAGATGTACACAATTACAGATCTATGATAGGCTCTTTGATGTACCTTACATCATCTAGACCTGATATCATGTTTCCTGTTTGTGTTTGTGCAAGATTTCAAGTTACTCCAAAGTTTTCTCATTTAACTGCAGTCAAGAGAATTTTTAGATATCTCAAAGGTCAACCAAGGTTGGGTATATGGTATTCTAGAGAATCTCCTTTTGACTTGGTAGCATATTCGGATAGTGATTATGCTGGTGCTAGCTTGGATAGAAAGTCAACAACTGGAGGATGTCAATTCCTTGGGTGTAGACTTGTCTCATGGCAGTGTAAGAAGCAAACAAGTGTGGCAAATTCAACAACTGAAGCTGAATATATAGCTGCTGCAAGTTGCTCTAGTCAAGTTCTATGGCTTCAAAACCAACTCCTTGATTATGGGTACAATTTCTTAAACACTGTTATTTATATTGATAATAGTAGTACAATTTGTATTATTAAAAATCCAGTACAACAATCTAAAACAAAACACATTGAAATTAGACATCACTTTATAAGAGACTGCAATGAGAAAAGATTAATTCAAGTTCTTAAAATTGCTTCAGAGCATAATTTTGCAGATCTGCTAACAAAAGCTTTTGATGTTTCAAGGTTTCAGTACTTGGTAGCAAGTATTGGGATGCTTAATCTTTAAATTTTCAATATGTTGTGTTTTTGTAAATAAATTTTTGATTGTTACTGCTGATTTATAAGGTACTGCTAATGTATCATAAGGTACTGCTAAGCACACAAGGTGCTGCCAGTACAAAATGTAAATTGTGTTATTCATATAGTTAGTTCTTTGATTATACTAATGCAAGACAAGTACTTTGTACATTGTTATTTTGGTTTTAGACTAACAATTTCAGGTATGAATATGTGAACACAAAGGAAATTTCAAGTGAAATGGGAGCAGTAGAATGCTTATCAAATTGCTGACCATAATAGGTTTATGATGGACTGAGTTTAGGAATTTAACCTCCTTAAAACTTCTTTCTTAAAACCTAGTTATGATATTTCACATTGAATTGATGACTTAGTTGATCAGATAGTAACTGATGCAACTCACTTTCTATCATTTTATACTTTTAAGTATAATGTGCAAGTCTGAGGACATCTGATAGAAAGAACAGCTAGTAAAAGTGAATCTAACACTTGTGTTGGAGGTAACAATTGCTATGAGCTGGAAACCCTGTCAAGAAAATCTTTTGAATAGATTTATCTTTACACAGGCAGTTATTTATAACTGAATACATTGGTTCTCACACAACCAGAGGTTGCTTTAAACCGAAATTTTGATTAGGTGTCTGTTACACACTTAATCCTTTCAAAATGGTTGAAAGTAGTATGATTTTTCAATTCTAAAATCATGAACATACTACTAAGTTAAATGATTTCTTAAAAAAGGATTTTCAAGAGATTCACAAAAACCATCCATTGATGGATTATGAATCAAAATGTCCACTGATTCACCTCTCATAGGAGTTAACACACCTAGAAGTGATGAGGATAACAACTTAAACTCTTTAGGAATTGATGGCTTCATGTACAATATTGTCTGACAACAAGTTCACATTGATAGTTCAGTCAACGGTACATAGTGAGATCTTCCAAACAAGGGGAGGAAACAAAAGTTATTTGCTTCAGGGGAGGTTACAATCTCAGGGGAGAAAATAATTGCCCAGAAAAGGAAGAATAATCCAATATGGAAGGAGAAGATAATAGCATACAAGATGATGTAGAGGTTGAAAATGACAAGAATAGATCATATATCTAGAAGGGATGAAGCATTCCTAAAGGAGAAAGTTCAATCTAGATCAAACGAAGGAGAGTTTCAATTCAGTTCATTATGTTTGTTTATCACTTGCAAAGGCATGCTGATAGATGATTTCACTTGTTGAAATCATTGCCTCTTACAATTCCTCCATCCAAGGAAATTGTACCATCTTTTGGTACAATGTTTTGATATTACTGAAGTCAAAGAAGAACAAAGCAGATCAGTTCAGAATAAGAAGAATTGTTCAGATTCATGAAGTGTTTGAAAGATCTTTTCAAGTCCTCATTTAATTCAGAAAACATGTTTGAAATGATTCACATGTTTAGGGGAGGATTGTTGGGAATTAAATATTCTGAAGTTAGAGTATAGGAAAATACTTTAAGAAGAAGGTACTGCTGGTTCATGATCAAGGTACTGCTAGTACAAGAAGGTACTGCTAGAACAAGAAGGTACTGCTAGTTCAAGTAGAAGGTACTGCTAGTAGAGAATGGTACTGCTGATCAATGAGTCATAGAGCTGCTACAAGGATAAGATCAAAGAAGATATTATTTGTATGAGTCACTCTTATGCAAAAATAATAACTAGATATATTCTCAGTCAACAAGTTGATGCATGTGCTTGCATTAATTCATTTGAACAACTTGTGAGATATAAACTTCCATACGCTAGCTCGACTTGATCTTTTGTAAGACAAGTGTTGATTAGACTTAAAGTAATATTGTAAGAGATCTCTTGGACTATAAAAGAGATCTTAGATTAGTGATTATGTACATGTGAAAACATACGAACTCATATCTGTTAAGACATAGAACAAACAAAATCATATATCACAAATCTAGAAACTTAAGATTCAAGGTCTTTGTAACCCTAGTGATAAACACAAGATCACTCGTATTATTTTGAATAATATTGAATCGTTTAGTGATAAACTTTCTTTGTTCATTGTTAAGTAACAAACATAATTCTTCCATTTCCATAACATACATAACCTTCTAAGTGTGGTTAAGTAAATTCCGCGTGCTTAATCATATAAACTCAATATATCATTACACACAAAGTATACAAGGTTTAACCACCTTAACCGTGTGTCGTAGGTCCTCTCAGCTATGAAACTCACCTTAGCAATCTGGATGGAAAACAAAATGAAAGAAAGTTGATAAACGTCTCCGGACAAGAAACCTGGGTTGCTATGTCAATATTTAGTAATCATTTCAGATGATTATATGTTTATTCGTTTCGTTTCGTTGTTTACATCTTTCGTTCTTATGTTTCTGTTCTTTTGTTTGTTTGTTTGTTTAAAGATAACTTTCGTTTGTTGAATATATTTCTTGTTTGTTTGTCAGTATAATAAACATATTATGATTATTAGGTTGGAAAATAAAAGTAGAAATAATAAAAATAATGGTTATGAAAAGTTACGCTTTAATCCCTAAGGTTTGGTCAATTGATAGTTTACACTGGACTTTTGGAAAATGACAGTTTTTACCTTTAAGTTACAAAAATGACATTTTCTACCCTGTTTATTTGTTATTTGACAAAAGTGACCCTTTATATAAAATAGTTTGCAAATCAGCACATAAAAACTTTTATTTTTAGAAAAATCACACTTATGAAATATATGACATGGCTAGAGTTTTGGATTCAAATATCTAAGTGAATACTAGATGATTTTACGGGTTCTTAGTTCCTATGTATAGTTAGCTAGGTCGTCTTTAATTAGGCTAAGTTTCATTATTTCTAAAAATCATTTGGTGCTCGATATATTTTACTAAAGTAGACCAAGTGAAACATGTTTTAATAAAAATCTGAAAAGTGGGTCTTAAAACTAGCGATAGGGCAATCTTTGGAATCGGATATCTTTTAAACCACTCGATGGTTTTTCAAACTTTTTCTTTCTAAATTAAGTTCACTATATGAACTTTAATATGCCAAAGTTTTAGAATTTTTAGTGAAGGTCTGAAGGTCGAAAAATATGTTTGAAATTGGACAACTGGTCGACACCTATTGAAAAAGAAAGAACTGAAATTTTAAGTTTCCAATTTAGCGATATTGGGCAGATTTTGGAACTCTATAACTTTTATCTCGTTTAATCATTTTACAAACTTCTTTTTCCTATAAAAAGCTAGCTAGGTGATCCTTAATTCGCCTAAGTTTCGTTGTTTATGAAAATCATTTGAGGGTCGAATAATAGGTCTAAAGTTGGTTATCTGGTCGACAAAAACTGAAAGTAAATAACTGGTAATTTGCTTTTCTTCTTAGCGATAAGAGACCATTTTCAAGACTCGATATCTTATTAAAAACTCAACCATTTTTAATAATTCTTTTTCCTATCATTAACTAGTTGGGTGAACTTTAATTGTACTAAAATTTAGAATTTATGGTGATCAAATAAGGGTCGAGAAATAGGTCATAAGTTGGTGAGTTGGGGCGTCAAGACTGAAAAACAATAACTGGTAATTTGATGTGTTATTCTTAGCGATATTGACCCATATTAAAGACTCGATAACTCAATGAAATCTTAATCATTTTTTATGATTCTTTTTCCTAACTAAAGTTTGTTATGTGAACTTTGTAGATACCAAAAATTAGAATTTATAGTGAACGTTCAGGGGTCGGTTTAAAGATCAAAAGTTGGGCGTTAGGGGTAGTTTTTTACTCAACTGGATAACAGGAAACATACCCGATAAGGGTTTTTGATTTTTAAACATGGCGTAACTTATTTTTATGCATGAGGTGATTATATTACATATATATTAACATGGTTAATCAATCTTTGATTTGTTTTAATAAAAGCTCAAGCACTTAAGGTGTGTTTGGGTTTCTGTTTCGAACAGACACAGGAAAAAGAAAAATAAAACTTTAAGTTTTTGATCTTGTTTCATTTTAGGTGTTATGGATTATGATTTTTAGATGTTTTTAAGAATAAACAACATAAGTAAACTGAAATTAAAAAGGTCATTTAGAACTTACTTAAACTTTTGTCGAATAGGGTTTGTAAAGATAGAATAGGGTCGACTCTTGATCTCCAATTGCTCAACTTCTCCTCTACGCTTGTTAATGTTTGATTTGTGTTTAAGGTTGTGGATCAGAAAGAGAAAAGGATATAGGGTTGTGTTTGATGGTTCGACTAATATGGAACTTTTAGGTCGAATTTGGTTGTGAGGAGAAGTAAAGAAGTTGGCTGCTATTTATGGAGGGACTTTTAGGGTTTTGTGGGGATATAAGGGAACATGTACTGAGATAGGGGCTGACAGAAATGGGAGAGAGGTGCCACTTGGGTTAAGGAGGGAAAAGAATGAAGGAGGTGATGTGGCTGGTTCACAGCCAAGATATCTAACTCTTAATAGGGAAGGTTTTGACTCCTAGGAGGGGACATGGATAAATAAAATTGGACAAGTGGAGTTGTTTATTGAAGAGAAGGAAAGAGGTGAGGGCATGCATGTGTTTTGGACTAGATACAATGTATGTAGGGAAGGTGATAATTAGAAGCTAATTTAGTTGGAGCTTTGGTTGTGTTTCGAACCTGGTTTTAGAGAGGAAATTGAGTAGGTTTTGAGGGTATTGTACAATGAGTTTAAAGGGTAGTATTTAGGGTTTAGGATTTAGTTAGTTTAGTTAGTTATGGGTTTAGTTATTTTAGAAAATTATTTAAGTTATTTACATTTTATGTAAACCGAATTTATAAGAAGTGGAAAAGAAAATGGGTTGAGCTTATGGGAGTTGTAAAACATGCTTAATAAAGTTGTACAATAATTCAGAATATAAGAAAAATATAATTTTATTAGTTTATTAGTTTATAAAAATTATTTGTTAACTTTTATTATGTTGAAAAGTAAATAAATAGAATTTCTAGTTTTTGTGTATTAGGCACTTGTACTTTGGGTTTAAATACTTGTAAAAATATTTAGTAAGTTTAGGAAAGATAATTTATAAGTGTTATGTATGTATGGTTTGTAAATCATGCTTTAAAAATAACATAAATAGGGTTTTTATAAAGATTTTGTAATTAAATGATTTCATGCATAAAAGACTTGTACTCTAGCTTATATGACTTGTAAAATTAATATTTTGTAAAAATATTATATAAATAAATTAGGGGTTGTGAAATGAATACATAAAATCACAGTTATGTGAAATTAGGGTTTTATCGGGAGCTGAAATAGAATTAGGGTTTCTGATGCTTTAGTGACTTGTACATTAGCTTAGATAAGTTGTATTTTTATGTTCTGAGATTTAGTTGTTCATATTTGGTGTTGTGATGAATTTTAGGGTTTCCTAGAAACTCTATATATAATGAATGTTTTGTTTGTACATTCGTTAAGGATTTATCGTAAAATGGTAAATGGTATTTTGTAATATTTTCATATAATGATGTTTATGAAATAAACATTACGTTTGTTAGGCAGGTCTGTGTGGGAGCACGTTTATCAAGGATGTGAGCTATGTCACATAAGATAGGAGATACAGTCAAATAAAAAGAAAAAAAAATTTTATCCTTGGAAAAAGGATAATAATTCTGTAAAGTAATTAGGAAATTTTACGAGTGGTTATACTATCTAAACACTAAATACCACGTACGACTACAAACTACAAGCTACGAATGAGATTAATAACAAGTAAAGTAATACGAGAGATTAGACAATGATAGAAATGAGATTAAGAGAAGAGAACTTGGATGATTTCATTTCATACGATTTAGGAGCAAAGCTTACGCTACATAAGATGAAAACCAACAAGAAATGAGGACACCCTAAGCCTCTATTTATAGGCAAAGATTAGGGCGTCCATGTGCTTAAGTATATTCTTATGATATTCTAGAAATATGCTCTTTGGATTCCTATGGCACATGGGCTTTCTATTAAACATATAGCCCATTTCGTTTAAGCAACCAATTAACTATACATGTCTAAGACTTGGAATTACAAATAAAACGTGTTCCCAACAAGGTCTCTGACCAATACTCCTATTGCTTCATTGTTGAGGATGATCCCAAAACATTTAATGAAACAATGAAGTCCCAGGATGTTGCTTTCTGGAAAGAAGCAATAAATGATGAGATGGATTCCATCATGGGCAACAACACTTTGGTGTTGGCTGATCTACCACCTGGTTGCAAACCTTTAGGTTACAAATGGATTTTCAAAAGGAAAATGAAGGTAGATGGAACTATTGAAAAGTTAAAGGCTAGACTAGTCACTCAGGGCTTTAAACAAAATTCAGGGATAGACTACTTTGATACTTATGCCCCTATGGCACGTATCAGTACCATAAGATTGCTGATTGCCTTGGCATCAATTCACAATCTAACTATTCATCAGATGGATGTGAAGACAACTTTCTTGAATGGTGAATTAGATGAGGAGGTTTATATGAATCAACATCAGGGCTTCATCATGCCTGGCAATGAAAACAAGGTGTGTAAACTGATTAAGTCTCTCTATGAACTGAAGCAGGCACCTAAGCAATGGCATAAAAAATTTGATGAATTGGTTTTGTCAAATGGTTATCTTCTTAATCAAGCTGACAAATGTGTATATAGCTAATTTGATGAATCTGGTAAAGGAGTCATCATTTGCCTATATGTTGATGACATGCTGATCTTTGGCACTGACCAAAATTAGGTTGACATGACAAAGGAATTTTTGTCATCAAGGTTCTGCATGAAGGACATGGGGGAGGCTGATGTTATCCTTGGTATAAGGATTAAACATGAAAGTAAAGGAATTTCTATCTCTGAATCTCATTATATTGAGAAGGTGATGAGGAAATTTAATTACTTTGATTGTACTCCAGTGAGTACTCCAATGGATACAAGTGAGAAGCTGATGCCTAATAGTGGTAAGGCTGTATCTAAACTTGAGTATTCTAGGGTGATTGGCTGCCTAATGTATGCCATGACTTGTACAAGACCTGATATTACCTTTGCAGTGGGTAAACTGAGTAGGTATACTAGTAATCCTAGTACTCATCACTAGCAAGCAGTTCAGAGAGTACTGAAGTATCTGAAAAAGACTATAGATTATAGTCTCTCATATACTGGTTATCCTTCAGTGTTAGAAGGATATACTGATGCAAGTTGGATCAGTAGCACTGAAGACAATTTGTCTACCAGTGGCTAGTTATTCCTACTTGGTGGAGGTGCAATTTCTTGGACATCCAAGAAGCAAACTTGCATCACCAGTTCAACAATGGAATCTGAATGTGTGGCTTTAGCAGCTGCTGGTAAAGAAGCTGAATGGTTAAAAAACTTGCTTCTTGAGATTCCATTATGGCCTAAACCTATAGCACCTATTTCTATCCGTTGTGATAGTGTTGCTACATTGGCAAAGACTTATAGCCAGATGTACAATGGGAAGTCTAGACACTTAGGTGTCAGGCATAGCATGATTCGTGAGCTTATCATGAATGGGGTGGTATCTATAGAGTTTGTTAGATCTTAACAAAATTTAGCTGATCACTTGACGAAGGGTTTGGCTAGAGACTTGGTTTGTAAGTCTGCTAATGGGATGGATTTAAAGTCTAACTTAGTCACTGAATGCTAAGACACCCAACTCCCTCCTGACGAAACTTGGGAGCTGAGTTGAATGTGGAAAGCTGAACATTTAGTGGACTGTAGCACATGTTTTACAATCATCCCAAGGTTGTGCTCGGAACCTGCTAAAAAGGAGGATGAAGTCTTTACTTCTTAATGGTTAATTTATTTGAAAAAGTGCTAAGCATGAGCATGAATAAAGAGGAACCACCTATGTGAATGTTGAAGTTTTACCGTTTCAGGGAGCTTTGGACTTTTGGCTCTTACAACATTTGTGAATTGGATATGGACACATGGCTTATTTAGTGTCAGAAGCATTTAAGTGTTTGAAAACTTGTGTGTATTTTATCTTCAGGTATTCAGATGGGTTGAAGGGTTCAATTCTTAGAACACCCTGATTCTCGAGTATTTGAACGTGTAATGTACTAATATGGGAATTCAATCTTCAAGATATTTTCATTTATGCACATATTTTGTTTTATGTTTATTTCATGCAAAAGTAATTATACTAAATTGGGGAGTGTGGAAAACTAGAAGAGGGGTTGAATAGTTTTACCGTTTTTAAAATTAATTTGCTTTGAAAACTTAGTGTGATTTCAACTAATGCAAATAATAAACAATAAATAACATGAAAGTAAAGAAGGAAACGATCAAACCACAACATGGTTGTTTATAGTGGTTTGGCCTACAAGGACCCTCTTCCTTGCCCTACTCCACTCCTCGAGCCTCTAACTCGAGAGTTTTTCTTCACTAAGAAACAAGCTCCCTTCTCGGCGGAGAAAACCTTTACAAACGTCGCTTACACTTTTTTCAGTACAAAGCTAAATACCGAGTTCTTTTACAAGGGCACAACCACTCCTGATACTCTATGTATTTTGAGGACTAAAATACTAACCGATCACTACAGAGGTATATGATTGTTTGGTACAAACAATGATGTGTGAAAAACAACAAATTCACACAATGACTAACTAATAAGTCTTGCAACGATTTATTGAATCTTGTGATGCTTTGATCTTCTTGCTACAAAGAAAGATCACTAACAATGAAATATGAAATATGAATGGGTTAGAAATGAATGAAAGAATGTATGATGTAGCAACCCGTAGAATTTCCTAGTCATTAGTGAACGCTAATCTATTATTAACACGTCGTTACTGTTCACTTAACCATTTTTACGAGCCAATTTGAACTTTTTGTTTATCACATTCCTAAATAAACATTGTTATGTTATTTCTTATTCGATGGAACGAGCCGCACGCGTTCCGACACCGTGATAGTATGGCATAGGTATAATAATTTAAAACCAATGACAGACAGAAATGTGATGAATATTAGAAAATATCTATGGACTCGTAAATAAACTCAAATGATATATGACGACCCAAAAAAATATGAACTCTCGGATTGAGACATTTTAAACGGAACCAGACTTGACACTGTCTAGCGAGACTCGAATATTAAAATTACCCTCTTTACCTTTGGAACACTTATAAAAATTTACACAACAAAATTTTAACACACAATCCTACATTTTAAATAAAAGCTTACAAATACATTTATACTATACTCTTAAAATTAAACACCTATCCTTAAATTAAAATACCCACTAACTCATTCCCTTCTTTTTATATTTTTCCTTTACTGCTACCCACTCCTCTCTCTCCCTCATTTTGTCGACACACTCATCTTCCCCAAAACACCTTTATCTTTCTTTTTCTGCTTCTACTTTTTCCTTTGCTCTTGTCGCTATAGATGCTTCCCCAAAACTGGAAATCGACCCATCTCCATCACCAATTAAATTCCATTGACCATATAAAATATTGTCCACTTCATATCACAAGATTGCATAAGAAATAGGAGCTCAAGTATAGAGATTACACACCAATTAGGAATGTTAGTTTTCCCACAATCCGAAAGTGGTATGGAGCCTAACTCCACTTTCATCCTTAAATCCACACCTCCGGGACACTATTCGAATCACACCAAAACTTACAAACTCAAAAGCAAACACATTTCATTCTTTTCTTTTGATTACTGAGCGGAGGAAACAAGCAAGGGTCTTGGTCACATTCTAGTTTTTCTAAGTTCATTTGGTTCGTGGGTGATTGGTTTTGCTTCGTGGCCTTCCTTCTTTCTCATTCAAATACTCACTCTCGAGCTCACTGTAAGGTTTAAAAAACTTCTATACCATTTGAACTATAAACATTTCTATATAGTTTTGCATGTCACTGTGTTGCATTTTATAAACAAAAAGGGTCGTACTTGCTTCATGTTTCATGCACATACACTGCATTCATGCGTACACATATACATACGTTCGACTCTCATGCATATGAAAGATTTAAGCTGTGTTTAAGGTTTGTGTGGTAACTTTTTAACCAAACTTAACGCTAGTAAGATCAAAAAGAAATAAGCTTGTGCTTATCTTCACTGCATTCGACCCACATGAAACGTACGAGATATACATGACTTGTGTTGAAACTTTTGAAATTTAAACGACTTATGAAAACTTAAGAGAAACGTAAAACTTAAGTAATGGCTAACGAAGGAAGTGTCGATGTATAGATTATGTTTTGGCTCGTTGAGTTAAGTTATATATTGTTAAAACTTGGCCTGTGTTTTGAGTCAAAAACTCACTGTGGTCGAAGCACAATGAGATGTTATGATGGGTTTTGTTGAGTAATGATGCCCATGTCGAGTGACGTTCGTTTCGAACCACAGTGAAACGGTTTTGTGTCCCGAAAATTACTCTTGAACCACACTTAACCAACAATACTAGAGGACACAAAGACTCTTGCAAGAAACACAAAACTCATATATATATACATGCAAGTGCAACCCACGACCATATTCACTGAGTGAAATATTAACATAAAATGAAGCAGATGGAAAACGCTATACATACGTCTAAGTTACAAGATGTAACACAAATGGACATCTAGTCCACTGGTGTGATGCTCCCTTTTCACCCCACATAACTGGGTTCGAACCCAACTTTGGTCATTTGGAGATATATTTTTTTTTTTTTTTCTCCTTTCTACTTATAAGCCCAAGTGTAAAATAGGCAGTTTTTCCAACTTTTGTTATTTTTAATACTTTTGCAATTCTCACACTTTTAGTCCCCCAACTTTGAATAAACCACCATTTTTTTTCTTAAACTCTTATAACTCCGAAACTTATAATATTTATAACCATTTCAGTCCCTTGACTTGGACCAAGTTATATTTTTCTTGTAAAGATCTATAGTTTAATAACTTATATATTTTATCCACTTTTCATCTAATAAATATGCATAACACATAATTTTATTAAACGACCTTATCAACGTAAAGCCATAATAATGTATTGGTCAAAATATATTATTTTCACACGGCATTGATAAATATATAACATATATATTAACCCATACGCGTCGAGACTAAACGAATTTAATGAATACTTATTGACTCGTATATATTTATCGATAACTATTAAACCAATATTCGAGCCAATACTTACAAATACATTTTGTTGTAAACTTTTATTCTTGAACCTTAAGCATTGCCACACAAGCAACGTCAAACATAACCACTTGTTAACACTCATAATTATTTGAACACATTGAGTCGTGATTACACATAATTGTAAACTAAGTATTGCCATACTAATCTAGGTCGCGTGTTGGTGCCACACACTGCTACTACTTGACTTTTCATTTCAGAAGACTATTTTCTGAGGTGAGTTTCATAGCCCCTATTTTTATACTTTTGAAACTACTTTTGGGGGAGATACATGCTTAAATTATTTTGCTCATTTATCAAATACATGATTTATGTAATTACTCAAATATTTATACTTTTATACAATATGCTTTTATACTTGTCTTTGGGAAGTAGGCTCCCAGTAATCCTTTGGGAAAAGACACCCAGTAATCTTATGATGCATTGGTATGCAAGTCATCTAATATAGTTTGCATTGGTATGCAAGTAATCTATTATATTGTGCATTGGTATGCAAGACATCTATTCTATTCTTACTGTGATAGCAGTGGATTGTAAACACACAGGTTGCAAGTCTTGTATGGGCGGGACTTGGAACTGAGTGGATTTACAAGGCCTTTGCTGTGAAATCTTTATTCAAATATACTTGATAGACATACTATGTTAGCAGTGGGTTGTAAACACACAGGTTGCAAGTCTTGTATGGGCGGGGCTTGGAACTGAGTGGATTTACAATGCCTTTGCTGGAAAAATCTATATTTAAACACTTTACCTTTAAACATCTTTATTGAAATGCTTTACTTTTAAACTAAACTCTATGAACTCACCAACCGTTGGTTGACACTTTTTAGCATGTTTATCTCAGGTTTTAAGGCAATAGTGGATGCATGGATTTTAGAGTCATTGGCATACTTTGAAGGCTCATATCTATCTTTATCATTCGATACACTTTGAAAACTTTTATGTAATCTTTACTTTGGAACTTATTGTCATAACTCTGATTTTAATAAATCGAATGATAACTTTTCAAAACGTCTCATTTAGAGGTCGTTTTCTATACCTTGATCTGTATTATGAAGTAATACCCCCTTGATTCTACTGTTTCCGCTGCGGTAATTTGGGGGTGTTACAGATTGGTACCAGAGCCCAGGTTATAGAGAACTAGGTTGCATTTAGGAGCCTAGACTATAACTGCTATATTCCCTGAGATCCTTATCCCTACCGTTTTGCTTACGTAGAACTCTTCCGATTTATGTGCGCGCCGTTAAATGTTAACTGTTAAGTGTTATAGTATCTGCACTGATAAAGGAATCTCAACATTTAGTCGAGTCATCAGAGGTGCGGAGCTCAGTGATAACTAGCTATTTAACTTAATCTTGTGACAGTTCTTGTTTGATGAGACATGGGATTAAGTTGAATAAAAGGTTATCACTTAGCCGCAGAGAAATTTGATGATTTTGCTAAAAAGGGGATTTCTCTTGAGGATACCTTATAGGGAAAAATCTCAGAATCTAAATCGAGACATCAAAAGCATAAAGCTCAGTGATAACTAGCTATTTAACTTAATCTTGTGACAGTTCTTGTTTGATGAGACATGGGATTAAGTTAACTAAAAAGTTATCACTAAGCCGCAGAAAGTTGATGAGTTCACTCGAGGATTTTTCTGGGAGATAATCACCCTACTCTTGTCGAAATATGTGTGCATGGTGATATGTACACGTGTGAAAGGAGGCAAGTATAATTATGGTGGCCAACATAATTATAAGTGCATCACAACAAACGTTGACATATGTAATCATGTGTACGTTAATCGGCATTGATCCCTTTTAGGATAACAGCTAGTAATGGGGTTTTGTGAAAATGTTAATTAAGTTATGCCTTAAACCGGTTTAGCCTAATCCCACGACAGTTCTTGTTTGATGAGTTGTGGGATTAAGTAAAAATTGGTCGCCTAAAGGTCTTTTAAGGATTATGCTCAATAATAGGAAAGCTTGTCTCACTAAAAACCTAGCCATAAGAGAAATTGTCCTTAGTCATGATAGTCACGATAACGTACCTAACCAGAGGAGAACCTTAGATGTCTAAGTTTTGCCTGATTTCTTTAAACATTACACATCGATTTTTCGCAAGCATCTTTTAAGAGATAACGCCGACTGAATCTCGGGACGAGATTCAAAAATTAGGGGTGGATACTGTAGCAACCCGTAGAATTTCCTAGTCATTAGTGAACGCTAATCTATTATTAACACGTCGTTACTGTTCACTTAACCATTTTTACGAGCCAATTTGAACTTTTTGTTTATCACATTCCTAAATAAACATTGTTATGTTATTTCTTATTCGATGGAACGAGCCGCACGCGTTCCGACACCGTGATAGTATGGCATAGGTATAATAATTTAAAACCAATGACAGACAGAAATGTGATGAATATTAGAAAATATCTATGGACTCGTAAATAAACTCAAATGATATATGACGACCCAAAAAAATATGAACTCTCGGATTGAGACATTTTAAACGGAACCAGACTTGACACTGTCTAGCGAGACTCGAATATTAAAATTACCCTCTTTACCTTTGGAACACTTATAAAAATTTACACAACAAAATTTTAACACACAATCCTACATTTTAAATAAAAGCTTACAAATACATTTATACTATACTCTTAAAATTAAACACCTATCCTTAAATTAAAATACCCACTAACTCATTCCCTTCTTTTTATATTTTTCCTTTACTGCTACCCACTCCTCTCTCTCCCTCATTTTGTCGACACACTCATCTTCCCCAAAACACCTTTATCTTTCTTTTTCTGCTTCTACTTTTTCCTTTGCTCTTGTCGCTATAGATGCTTCCCCAAAACTGGAAATCGACCCATCTCCATCACCAATTAAATTCCATTGACCATATAAAATATTGTCCACTTCATATCACAAGATTGCATAAGAAATAGGAGCTCAAGTATAGAGATTACACACCAATTAGGAATGTTAGTTTTCCCACAATCTGAAAGTGGTATGGAGCCTAACTCCACTTTCATCCTTAAATCCACACCTCCGGGACACTATTCGAATCACACCAAAACTTACAAACTCAAAAGCAAACACATTTCATTCTTTTCTTTTGATTACTGAGCGGAGGAAACAAGCAAGGGTCTTGGTCACATTCTAGTTTTTCTAAGTTCATTTGGTTCGTGGGTGATTGGTTTTGCTTCGTGGCCTTCCTTCTTTCTCATTCAAATACTCACTCTCGAGCTCACTGTAAGGTTTAAAAAACTTCTATACCATTTGAACTATAAACATTTCTATATAGTTTTGCATGTCACTGTGTTGCATTTTATAAACAAAAAGGGTCGTACTTGCTTCATGTTTCATGCACATACACTGCATTCATGCGTACACATATACATACGTTCGACTCTCATGCATATGAAAGATTTAAGCTGTGTTTAAGGTTTGTGTGGTAACTTTTTAACCAAACTTAACGCTAGTAAGATCAAAAAGAAATAAGCTTGTGCTTATCTTCACTGCATTCGACCCACATGAAACGTACGAGATATACATGACTTGTGTTGAAACTTTTGAAATTTAAACGACTTATGAAAACTTAAGAGAAACGTAAAACTTAAGTAATGGCTAACGAAGGAAGTGTCGATGTATAGATTATGTTTTGGCTCGTTGAGTTAAGTTATATATTGTTAAAACTTGGCCTGTGTTTTGAGTCAAAAACTCACTGTGGTCGAAGCACAATGAGATGTTATGATGGGTTTTGTTGAGTAATGATGCCCATGTCGAGTGACGTTCGTTTCGAACCACAGTGAAACGGTTTTGTGTCCCGAAAATTACTCTTGAACCACACTTAACCAACAATACTAGAGGACACAAAGACTCTTGCAAGAAACACAAAACTCATATATATATACATGCAAGTGCAACCCACGACCATATTCACTGAGTGAAATATTAACATAAAATGAAGCAGATGGAAAACGCTATACATACGTCTAAGTTACAAGATGTAACACAAATGGACATCTAGTCCACTGGTGTGATGCTCCCTTTTCACCCCACATAACTGGGTTCGAACCCAACTTTGGTCATTTGGAGATATATTTTTTTTTTTTTTTCTCCTTTCTACTTATAAGCCCAAGTGTAAAATAGGCAGTTTTTCCAACTTTTGTTATTTTTAATACTTTTGCAATTCTCACACTTTTAGTCCCCCAACTTTGAATAAACCACCATTTTTTTTCTTAAACTCTTATAACTCCGAAACTTATAATATTTATAACCATTTCAGTCCCTTGACTTGGACCAAGTTATATTTTTCTTGTAAAGATCTATAGTTTAATAACTTATATATTTTATCCACTTTTCATCTAATAAATATGCATAACACATAATTTTATTAAACGACCTTATCAACGTAAAGCCATAATAATGTATTGGTCAAAATATATTATTTTCACACGGCATTGATAAATATATAACATATATATTAACCCATACGCGTCGAGACTAAACGAATTTAATGAATACTTATTGACTCGTATATATTTATCGATAACTATTAAACCAATATTCGAGCCAATACTTACAAATACATTTTGTTGTAAACTTTTATTCTTGAACCTTAAGCATTGCCACACAAGCAACGTCAAACATAACCACTTGTTAACACTCATATTTATTTGAACACATTGAGTCGTGATTACACATAATTGTAAACTAAGGATTGCCATACTAATCTAGGTCGCGTGTTGGTGCCACACATTGCTACTATTTGACTTTTCATTTCAGAGGACTACTTTCTGAGGTGAGTTTCATAGCCCCTATTTTTATACTTTTGAAACTACTTTTGGGGGAGATACATGCTTAAATTATTTTGCTCATTTATCAAATACATGATTTATGTAATTACTCAAATATTTATACTTTTATACAATATGCTTTTATACTTGTCTTTGGGAAGTAGGCTCCCAGTAATCCTTTGGGAAAAGACACCCAGTAATCTTATGATGCATTGGTATGCAAGTCATCTAATATAGTTTGCATTGGTATGCAAGTAATCTATTATATTGTGCATTGGTATGCAAGACATCTATTCTATTCTTACTGTGATAGCAGTGGATTGTAAACACACAGGTTGCAAGTCTTGTATGGGCGGGACTTGGAACTGAGTGGATTTACAAGGCCTTTGCTGTGAAATCTTTATTCAAATATACTTGATAGACATACTATGTTAGCAGTGGGTTGTAAACACACAGGTTGCAAGTCTTGTATGGGCGGGGCTTGGAACTGAGTGGATTTACAATGCCTTTGCTGGAAAAATCTATATTTAAACACTTTACCTTTAAACATCTTTATTGAAATGCTTTACTTTTAAACTAAACTCTATGAACTCACCAACCGTTGGTTGACACTTTTTAGCATGTTTATCTCAGGTTTTAAGGCAATAGTGGATGCATGGATTTTAGAGTCATTGGCATACTTTGAAGGCTCATATCTATCTTTATCATTCGATACACTTTGAAAACTTTTATGTAATCTTTACTTTGGAACTTATTGTCATAACTCTGATTTTAATAAATCGAATGATAACTTTTCAAAACGTCTCATTTAGAGGTCGTTTTCTATACCTTGATCTGTATTATGAAGTAATACCCCCTTGATTCTACTGTTTCCGCTGCGGTAATTTGGGGGTGTTACATATGATGTTGTTTATGCTTATGAGTGATGAGAAAACATGAATGTGTGGCTTGCTATTTATAGGCCAACTATCTCAACAAGCCACGGATGGGACGGATCCAAATTGAGGGATCCATCCGTGTATGAGTTTAGTTCCGTGGGAACCTGACAACAAATCTTCAAAAATCTTCACCAAATCTAACCAAGATATTTCCATATCTTTTCATTGTGTAAGGATTTAAGCAAGATATTCATATGATCTTCAAAATCTCCTAAAGAGTTCAAAGTGATGCATGTCATGATGTCATAGTATATTTTCCAAATTTAGAATTGAAATGTATATGAATGTAATTTGTAAAATGTATATGAATATGTAACATGTATATACTAGTGACTATATATGTAACATGTAGATGATATTATGTGTTTATGAAAAGCTTGTGACTATATATGTAAAAGACTTAACTATATTTATGTTTTGCTAAAAATAAAGTTTATAATTGTCATTAACAAAATATAGCAAAGATCGCAAAATATAAATAACGTTTTTAGACGATATTTGTATTAACAATCTCCCCCTTTTTGTTGAGGATAAAACATAAAGTTTATTTTTAAGCAATGAGATAAATAGAGTGCAAGTCTTTTAAAAATATAGGTTAAACTAGTTTTATGCAATTTTAAAATCAAATTTAGCCATTTTAAATTGTATAAAATGTATGATGTATGAGTTAAAAATTATCTCCCCCTTTTTGTCAAAACAAAAAGAAGAAATGCATAGCGGGATGTAGTGCAAGCCCTTGGTTAATACTCCCCCTTAATAGGGTGGCAAGTATAATGATGCATGGATTTTGAGTGCTTGAGTAGCTCCCCCTTGGTCAATACTCCCCATAGTTAGGGTGCTAAGTGTGTGATGCATAAATTAAGAATGCTACAAAACAAATGTTAGTGGTAAATAAGAAGTCACAACCAACCATGTACAATAATAAGCAACAACCAACACACAAACATCAACAAACATCTTTCATTAGAAAATGTTTTGTGACAAAAGTCACAAAATGTGGCTATAATGGAGATGCTACAAAGAAAATAAATAGAAAAATAACTTAGAAAGAAAAGTCCTAGAAAAAAAATCCTAAAATAAGAAAAAAATAACTTAAAAAGGTAAAATCCTAAGATATAAAGCTCCTAGTGTGAGCATCTATTGAGGAGGATGAGAAAGAGTGTTAAGACGCTCAAGGATGTGGTTCAAAATGAATCTCATCTCGTTTTGAAGCTCATGAACCAAAATGTTGGTTCTTTGAGTGAGATGAGCGGTTCGTTTACACATGGGGCAACCATGGCGAGGAAGTTTGGTGGTAGGGTAGGTTTAGTTGTTGGTGGTGGTGATGGTGGAACATAGGTTGATTGGTGGTTGTGATTTGGTGGAGACATGATGGATAAAAGTAAGGTGGTTTGGAGTTCCACTACTTCATGGAGGTGAGAATCCACTATGTTAGAAAAGGCATAGAGGTGGTCAAGTTCCTCATTTATTTGACTTTGAGTTTTTAGAGGGTCAATCCACATTGACTCGTCAATGCCTTGAAGTGTTGAGGTTGGTGAGAAGTGTTGAGGTTGAGGTTGTTGAGGTGGTGGAGCTTGATCTACGTATAGAAGGCCATGAATTTCCCTATAAATAGGGTGAAAGAGTAATGGTTGTTGTTGTGAAGGTTCACTCTCAAATGGAAATGGTGGTGGATTGGTTGATCTAGGTGGTAGGTCTTGTAGAGTTTCCAAGTAGGGGTATGGAGAGGTCGGTGGAGTGGCAAACAACTCTATAGGTTGGAGTTTTGGAGATCTCGGAGGTGATGGTGATTTGGGTAATTGAGATGGTGCGGGAGGTGGTGTGGTGGCCACTAGTGTTTTGGTTGGTGGTGGAGTTGTAATGATGATATGTGAGGGTGTTGGAGTGGAAAAGGTAAGAAAGTATTCATCATTGATTGGAGATGAGATGTTGAGTGGTGATAAGTCTGATGATAAGGAGTTGAGGTTGACAAAGCAACATGGTCTTACACTCATCTTGGCAGTTCTTCTATGTGGTCTAGATGGTGATGAGGAGTTGTTTGACTTTGTCATTGTGAAGAAAATGTTTGAGATATGTAGAAAATCTACTAGAACTGGTGGTAAAGGTGTGACAAATGATCATCCTAAAGGTTCCAATTTATAGAATCCAAGATTTATGGAAGAGTGTGTTTAGATTTGATGTTAAACCATACAAAAATGGTGGTTTCTAATGATTTAGAAGTAGAAGGGAAGGTTGTCAAATCATCAAAGTCAATCCAATGGAATTGAGTTGAGTGAAATGAAGAAGATATGTAGTTAATGCATGGAGGTGAGTAGAAAATCTCATGATGTGACTGATCCACGGATGGTAAGGAACCATTTTGAGGTATCGTTGCTTTGTGGAGAAAGGTAACTTGAGTGGAATTTTGAAATCTCAAGTTTTTGTGGGAAATTGTTTTTCTATTAGTCTAAGTGAGTTAAGGTGATCTTAATATGAAGGAATATCAGTTAAAGAATCCTAATAACAAGAATGAGTGAACTAAACTGCGGGATTTAAACAGAAATTTAAAAATTATAGCTATTAAATGGCGGAACCAACCGATAACACAGGCGGAACCAAGAATTTGGTTCCGCCTGATCCGTCAGGCAATTTTTGGCGGCACCAAAAATTTGAACGGACGAAACTAAATTTTTGGTTCCGTCCAATCCACCGATCAAAAAAAGTAAACAGAGGCATTTTTTGAACCCCCGAACGCCGTTCAAATCCCGTAAATTTCCCTAAAACATGTGTAATTAATTAGATGTGATTGGAAAATAACAATAAAACAGGTAATAACACATGTAAGATTATAGATCAAATCGGGGCTAATGATATCACTAACAATGTGAGTTATGCCAAACAGGGGCTTAAGGATAGAAAATTGATAACATCATAATGTTACCTCCCTGTAAGATAATGTTAGTTCACATAATTGTTCAAAGATAAGTTAATATCCTACGATCATAAAAATACATCACACATCATTGTTAGAAACAAGTGTACCAAACACTCATGAAACCTCTCATTGCCTATCTAGTTTCTTGTTTATCTTTGTTAGGAATCTTCCGATGCACTTGAACATCCCTCTGGTTTACTTGATTTCTTCCGATTGATTGTCAATGGCCGGAAGTGGTTGCATGTATTCGAGATGTGGAAGCCTAGAATTTGGAAGTCCATCATCCTCGCTCATAGATGATGATGATGAGGAAGTAGGTGGATGAGGACGTTTTCCTTGTGTTTTAGCTACTTTCTTATCACTTAAAGGTACAAATATGTGATTAACAAGGGAGTAGTCGGAGCAAAAACCTCAAGCATTAGGTGGAATGGGTGAAAAGGCTCTAAAAAGACGGGTGAGAAGCATCCCGTATGGAAGAGCGGTGGTTCCTAACATTGGTATGTCCACCATCCTTTTGGTGACATAGTAGGCAAGGTTGAAAGGTTGCAGAGTTAACAAGCTATAAAGCATGTAGCATAGACAAGCATTGATGTGGTCACGATTGCCTATGGTACATAAGACATTTGCTCTAAGAATTTCTTCCCACTTTTTGAATTGTGGCCTAAGTTCATTTAGCTTCATGCCAAACGGGTCTTGGTTGACTTTATTTCCTTGACGGGTTGTTCTTGTGTTGGAAGTTCTAGGAAGGAAGAGATGGTCTAAGATAATCTCTTTTGGAACCAAGGGAGTGTCGTATGGAGGCATACGATCAACAATAAAATCAAGGGTTGATAAAGACCATTTATCCGAGTAAAGCTATGTACCTTCACACGGAATTCCAAGGACTTCCGCAAATTGATTTAGAGGAATGTTGAAGTTATTTTGATTGAACTTGAATTGGATAGAGATGAGACCATAATCATTTGTGGTGAGGATAACACTAGCATAAAACTCTAATACAAATCTAGGACATATTTGTTCGTTGATGTCCAAAAGACCATCAAAGTGAATGGTTGCTAGTTCTTGGCGAATATTGGTTCCTTCTAGAAAGGAAAGGTCAATGGTTCTACCCTCGTGAACATATCGTTTCTCTACAGCCTTAAAGATTTTCACTTGAGCCGGTGTAAGTCCCTTAGTTTTGTGGTGTTTTGGAAGGTAGTTTAGGGTATCCTTGTGGTCATAGAATGTCGCGGGAGGCATGATTGATCCTAGATTCAAAAATTACATACTTTAGTTAAAACTAAGGAGAGTTTAGATATAATATTCTAGTGTGTGCCTGTATGAGGACAATGTGGAGGTGTAGTTACCTCGACTCCTTTTAATGCATACAAATAATTTCATTTAGCAAGTTTTGTAACAAAACGAGAGATAACCCAAATGCTCCTAATTCAATGTAGCTTCGATTGAATGTACCCGAAAATACATATTAGTTATGCATTTCTTTAAGCATTCAAGAGACATTATGCAAATGATGTTTTAAACATAATGTTTTTATTTGTATGAACAATGTGAAAAATCATTTTTCCTAATAGTGAGAAGCTTTTTACAAAAATTTTGACATGGGGTTTTTGGTAAATTATGATAATGTCTTACAATATGCAATTCCTAACTAAGGGAAACATGATTAGTTATGTAATTTAGCAAATGTACTTCATGATTTATCAAAAAGATGCATAATCCCCAAGTTTAGGTTTTGTGCAAGAAATAGAAACCCTAGACTCAGATCAAGAGTGTAAATGTAGTTGGAAAACATACAGTGTGGATTAGAGTACAAATTTGTTGAAGGAGATGCCTAAATTCTGAGAATGGTGTGCTATGGGACGAGTTTGAGTTACTTGTGTGTTATGGGTATGATAAAAGGAGTGTTTGTTTAATATATTTAAAAACCAACCCAGGAACCCACGGATGGGGCGGAACCAAATATTTGGTTCCGTCCTTATTGTCGAAGGGTTCCTTAGGACCAGTTTTGGGTTTTGGTCAATTTTTGTCGTGTTTGGTTAAGCTAAGGTTTTAACTACACATTTGATTCCATTAATCCTAAACCAAGTGTAAGAAGATTAAATGGTTCTCTCTTAAGAGGTTTCGTTAGGATATCGGCAATGTTGTCTTCTAAGGATACTTTCTCGATTGAGATGTTTCCTTTTTGAACATTGTCGTGAAGAAAGTGATGACGGATTTCTATGTGTTTGATTCGAGCATGTTGAACCGGATTCTTACTAAGATCGATAGCTCCTTTGTTGTCGCAAAGAAGAGGGACGTCGTTGAGTTGAATTCCATAGTCGACGAGAGCTTGTTTCATCCACAGAGCTTGTTGACATGCTTTTCCTATTGACACGTACTCGGCTTCGGTTGTTGAGATTTCTAGAGCCGTTTGTTTCTTTGAGAACCATGAGGTAAGACAATGCCCAACAAAAGTACAAATACCACTTGTACTCTTTCTATTGCCATAGTCACCGGCATGATCCGAGTCGACATACACTATGGTTTCAATACATGTTCCTTCGGGATACCATAATCCTAAGTGTGTAGTACCTTTAATGTATCTAAATATTCGTTTTACGGCTTCAATATGGGATGTTTTAGGATCTTCTTGAAAGCGAGCACATAGACAAACACTAAACATAATGTCGGGTCTACTAGCCGTAAGATAGAGTAGACTACCAATCATTCCTCTATATTTAGTGTTGTCTACGGATTCACCTTCTTCATCCTTGGTGAGTTTAGTTTCCGAGGACATAGGTGTTTTCATAGGTTTAGAGTCTTCAAGACCAAATTTATTAAGCATATCTTTTATGTATTTAGATTGGTTAAAGAATATCCCATCTTCTAATTGTTTTATTTGAAGGCCTATGAAAAAGTTTAGTTCTCCCATCATACTCATTTCAAACTCGTCATGCATGATTTTTGAGAAATCGTCGCATAACTCCTGACAAGTTGATCCGAATATGATGTCATCCACATATATTTGAACTATGATAATATGTGATCCCTTTTTCTTAGTGAAGAGAGTGTTGTCTACTAGTCCCGTGGTATACTTATGTTCAACTAAGAATGTTTTAAGTCGATCATACCATGCTTTTGGTGCTTGCTTAAGTCCGTATAAAGCTTTTTTAAGTTTGTAGACATGATTTGGTTTTTCAAAATCGGCAAAGCCGGGAGGTTGTGCTACATACACTTCCTCATTTATGAAACCATTAAGAAATGCACTTTTGACCATGTGTACATGCATATGCAAGAAATATTCTAATTGACTCGAGCCTAGAAACCGGAGCAAAAGTTTCATCTTAGTCAATGCCTTCTTGTTGATTATAGCTTTGAGCTACTAGCCTACCTTTGTTTCTAGACACTGCACCATTTTCATCCATTTTATTTCTAAAGACCCATTTTTTTCCAATTATGGTTTGACATTTTGGTTGAGGAACTAATGTCCAAACATCATTTCTAACAAATTGGTTTAATTCTTCTTGCATTGCTATGACCCAAGATTCATCTTTTATAGCCTCATTTATATTTTTGGGCTCAATGGTTGAAATGAAACAAAAGAAGTTACTTTGATTTTGAACTTTTGATCTTAAGGTTCTTTCATTAATTTCTCCTATGACATTATCTAATGGATGACTTTTAGATTCTTTGACATTTACAATTTCTCTATTTAAAGGTTCATCTTCCTTGTCATTATCTAGATTTTCTTAGTTTTCAACCATTTGGCTTTCAACTATGTCATCATCTACCAAAGGTGATGTCTTAAAGGGAGGTGGACTTTTGTCAAATGTTACGTTCAACGATTCCTCGACTCTTAAGGTTTCTTTGTTCAAAACGATATAGGCTTTACTAATGTAGGCTTTTTGCCTCTATATAGTTCATATGGAGTTTTATTCAAAAATGGTCTTATTAAAACTCTATTTAAGATATAGGTGGATGTGTCAACGGCGTTACACCAAAATTTTTGTGGTATGTTTTGTTCATTAAGCATTGTTCTACTCATTTTTGGAGTGTTCGATTTTTACGTTCTACTACACCATTTAACTGAGGAATACGAGGAGCTGAAAAGTTATGTGTTATGCCATTAGCATCACAAAAAGCTCCAAATTGAGTTTCATTATCAAATTCACGACCGTGATCCGTTCTAATTGACACAATGCTACTTCCTAGTTGATTTTGAATTTTCTTACTAAGAATTTCAAATTTATCAAAAGCTTCATTTTTACTTTTCAAAATTTTTGTCCAAGTGTATCTTGAATAATCATCTTCTATGACCAAAGTATAGAAGTTGCCTCCATAACTTTGTATAGCGGATGGACCAAATAAATCCATATGCAAAAGTTCTAGACACCTAGATATAGACACCATATTTTTACCCTTATGGCTATTATGAACTTGTTTTCTAATTTTGCAAGCATCACAAAAGTGTTGGTCATATTTCAACTTGGGTAGGTTCCTAACGAGTTCCTTAGATGATAGAGATTGGATGAGTCTCATATTGGCGTGGCCTAAGCGTCTATGCCAAAGAGTTGAGTTATCATCTAGAGAGGTGAGGCAGAGTTTATCTTTAGATGTTTTATCTATTTTCATAACATATACGTTATTTTTCAAAACTCCTTTACCTATGGTTATACTGTCTTTTAGTATTTTACTTTCGTTTTCACTAAAGAGAACATCATACTTTTTACAACATAGTTGGCTAATGCTAAGAAAGTTAAATCCTATGTTATCAACATGAGCAACATCATCAATAGAAAGAGAGTCATGAGAGATAGTACCTTTTCCGATGATTTTGCTTTTTAGCTTGCTACCAAAAGCAACATTACCTCCGTCATATTCTTCGTAGGTTGAGAAAAGGCTCTTGTTTCCCGTCATATGTCTTGAACACCCACTATCTTTTATCCACTCGTATGGTTCCAAACCGACTTTCAAGCATACCTAAGTTATAGAAAAACTCAAGCATTTGGTCCCCAATATCTCATGGGTCCATTTTGATTAAACATCTCATTAACTTGATTCATGTATGGGAATGGTGGATATGGGTTCCATGGCATGTAGTT